>JBBPBX010049260.1:0-25431 GCA_038048925.1 Garcialebias charrua
GTGGAGGTCGGTCTCTGTGACACTGTCCTGGACTGGTTCAAATCTTTCCTCTCCGATAGGCTGGAATGCGTTAGTCTTGGCAATGCCACTTCCCAGACAGTCGGTGTCTCCTGTGGTGTCCCTCAAGGGTCAGTTCTGGGGCCCCTGCTGTTTTCCCTTTACATGCTGCCTTTAGGTCAAATTATTAATCAGTTCAACATTTCTTTTCACTGCTATGCCGACGACACACAGCTTTACATCAGGACTGGATCATCCTCATCATCCCCATCTCCATCTTCACTCACTGCCCTCTCTGCCTGCCTGGAGGAAATAAGGGCATGGATGAATCAGAACTTTCTTCAATTAAACTGCTCCAAGACTGAGGCCATAATGATTGGCACCCCTCACCAGATACAAACATCAACTTTAACAACAATCTCCTTCTCTGGTCAAGACATCCCCCTCTCCACCTCTGTTACAAATCTTGGAATAAAAATGGACTCTCATCTTACATTTGAAACTCACATTAAGCATCTGTTTAAAACTTGCTTCTTCCATCTTCGAAACATCTCCAGACTTCGCCCATCTCTGACTTTTTCCGATGCTGAGAAACTCGTCCATGCCTTTGTCTCCTCCAGGCTCGACTACTGCAACTCCCTGTTTATTGGAATCCCTGGCAAAAACCTTCAGAAACTTCAATATATTCAAAACAGTGCAGCAAGGATTCTTGTTGAGAGTTCGTAAATTTGAACATATTACACCCATTCTCCATAACCTCCATTGGCTTCCTGTCACCTACAGAATTCAGTACAAAACTGTACTCACACAAACACAGTACTCACACAAACACAGTACTCACACGAACACAGTACTCACACAATTTATACAGGCTAGCCTGTATAAATAAAGGTTGAATGAATGAATGAATGAACAAACACAGAACTCACACAAACACAGTACTCACATGAACACAGTACTCACACAAACACAGTACTCACACAAACACAGTACTCACACAAACACAGTACTCACACTCACACAGTACTCACACAAACACTCACACAAACAAAGTACTCACACGAACACAGTACTTACACGAACACAGTACTCACACAAACACAGTACTCACACAAACACAGTACTCACACAAACACAGTACTCACACAAACACAGTACTCACACGAACACTCACACAAACACAGTACTCATACGAACACAGTACTCACATGAACACAGTACTCACACGAACACAGTACTCACACAAACACAGTACTCACACGAACACAGTACTGTACTCACACAAACACAGTACTCACACGAACACTCACACAAACACAGAACTCACACAAACACAGTACTCACACGAGCACAGTAATCACACGAACACTCACACAAACACAGTACTCACACAAACACAGTACTCACACAAACACAGTACTGTACTCACACGAACACAGTACTCACACGAACACTCACACAAACACAGAACTCACACAAACACAGTACTCACACGAGCACAGTAATCACACAAACACTCACACAAACACAGTACTCACACAAACACAGTACTCACACGAACACAGTACTCACACAAACGCAGTACTCACACAAACACAGTACTCACACGAACACAGTACTCACACGAACACTCACACAAACACAGAACTCACACAAACACAGTACTCACATGAACACAGTACTCACACAAACACAGTACTCACACAAACACAGTACTCACACAAACACAGTACTCACACTCACACAGTACTCACACAAACACTCACACAAACACTCACACAAACACTCACACAAACACAGAACTCACACAAACACAGTACTCACATGAACACAGTACTCACACAAACACAGTACTCACACAAACACAGTACTCACACAAACACAGTACTCACACTCACACAGTACTCACACAAACACTCACACAAACAAAGTACTCACACGAACACAGTACTTACACGAACACAGTACTCACACAAACACAGTACTCACACAAACACAGTACTCACACAAACACAGTACTCACACAAACACAGTACTCACACGAACACTCACACAAACACAGTACTCATACGAACACAGTACTCACATGAACACAGTACTCACACGAACACAGTACTCACACAAACACAGTACTCACACAAACACAGTACTCACACAAACACAGTACTCACACAAACACAGTACTCACACAAACACAGTACTCACACGAACACAGTACTCACACGAACACAGTACTCACACAAACACAGTACTCACACGAACACAGTACTCACACAAACACAGTACTCACACGAACACAGTACTCACACGAACACAGTACTCACACAAACACAGTACTCACACGAACACAGTACTCACACGAACACAGTACTCACACAAACACAGTACTCACACAAACACAGTACTCACACAAACACAGTACTCACACGAACACAGTACTCACACGAACACAGTACTCACACAAACACAGTACTCACACAAACACAGTACTCACACAAACACAGTACTCACACAAACACAGTACTCACACGAACACAGTACTCACACAAACACAGTACTCACACAAACACAGTACTCACACAAACACAGTACTCACACGAACACAGTACTCACACAAACACAGTACTCACACAAACACAGTACTCACACGAACACAGTACTCACAGGAGTACTCACGCGTGCATGTTTGCATCAGACAGTACAAACTAAAGCCGTCTTCTAAAATCATTCAAGTCATGCATGAAGGAATGGCTCCAGGGTTGCACCGCACGGTGAACACGCATTCACCTGGTTGGGGCCGGTCACTGATGCGTGCACACCCCTGACATGTTTTCCACGTGCACATCTGTCACAGATGCACAGCCAGTTGTCACAGCCAGCATCTCCTGCCTCTGCCCTCCATGTGTCTCTCCACAATACCTTCAGAAAACCTCAGCTGGGAGTTGAGCACATGTCAATGCTGATGAGCTCTGAAATGGACAGGTGCCTGCTCTGCTCAAACATGACGCACAGAAGAATGCTCATGGAAACCACCCTAAAAGAAGAGAAGATGTGTTATGTTATGTGGCATTAAGGTGAATTCTAGAGTTGTTGTAGATTTAGATTCTCCAAGCAACGTTTGAATAGGATTGATGCTCTTTCATGATGAAAAGTGTTTCTGAGAGCCTGCAGCAGCAACAAAAGGATGTGAGTGACACCCAGAAGTCCTGGTCTTAAGATGTGCATTTGACTGAAGCACGGCAGGGGGTGTACCGTGTGAAACTATTGCTAAAAGGGTGAAATAGAATCATCTTTCTCTTTTTATCTCTTCTCCCACTTGTTTGCAGCACAGAGCCACACTGCCCCCATCAGGCCTGCTGGTCTGCAATTTGTCACAGCAGGGAAGAGTTCAAATATTTTCTCAAAAACAACCAAAAAAAAAAAAGTTTTGAAACTGTGTGCAACCTGTGTGTATCTGCACGCACAACTAAATGCACTTGTATTAATCAAAAGTATGGGATTAAAAAAGTGAGGCAGAGACCTCCTGAAAATGAAGTCAACAGGTGAGTGGATGCTGATGTTTGTGTGGATGCTGGGCTTCCACCTCCCAGCCCTCCTGCTCGTGGATGACCTGACTCCGGCATCTCATTACGAGTGGGACGGCTGGCTGACGGCTGAAGTGGATTTCACACTTTATTACTCCAACGCAGACATCTGTACACATATATGCAAAGAACATACAAATTAGCTGCCAGCCGCAGCTGAGCACCTGCCCTCTCTCACCCAGGAGGACATTTGGTTTTAGCTTTTACAAGCATTTAGTTTTAACATGCAGCTGGGGTGTAAGAAAGCTTGGTGTGTGTCGTTTCAGCCGCACCAGTGGAGAATTAATTCAGCTGAAAACCCTTTACATCACCTTTTTTAACTTCTCTGCACAAGTAAAGAATGAAGTGGAAACAGTATACCACCCCAACACCATGAAAGAAAAATGTAACTGATAGTGTGTGGGTTTGTTAATCCGTCTGTAAGCAAAATATCTCATAAACCGCTTGATGGGTTTTGATGAAATTCACAGGAAGTCATCCTAGGATGCACAGCTATGTCTGATTGACTTCTGGAGTCAGCTTGATTCAATACGGTCACCACAGCAGCTCAACCCTAGCAGACACAGAATCTACCATACCGTGGTCACTTTTACAGATGTTGAGCTAAAAACGAGTGCGGTATGAAGTGGGAACAATACTTAATCTAAGCCAGAGGTGGGCAACATTTTTTTTTTCAAAGGGCAACATCAAGACTTTTAAAGCGATCAAATAGCAGTATAAAGAATTGGAAAATATGTTGTTGTTGTTTTTTTTGCATTTTCGGGTGCTAGTGGCCTTTATTAGAGAGGGAGAGGGCAAAACGGGTATAGAGGGGGGAGACACCACAGAAATGAGCTTGTCGGGTCTGGGACGCGAACCCGCAACGCCTGTGGAGAGGCTCAGCCTCCAGCATATGTGCCGCCCGCTTTATCCACTGCACCAAAGCGGCAGCACGGAAAATATGTGTTCTTTATGACAGATAATCTAGAAGACTTTTTTATTGTAGCATAGTTAGCATGCTTTATAAAACATGTCTTTCCTAAATCTTTTAGGAATATAAGACATATTCTGTAAACTGGCTCTTGTGACAATATGTTATATACTGTATACATGTTAGCTTAACATGCTATGCACGTTAGCGTAACATCTTATGCTCATTAGCTTAACATGCTATGCACGTTACGTTAGAAATGGCTCTAAATTGGTTTGAATCATATCTATCTGATAGATTCCACTTTGTAAATGTAAATAATGAATCTTCATCATACACCAAAGTTAGTCATGGAGTTCCTCAAGGTTCACTTGTTGGACCAATACTCTTTACCTTGTATATGCTTCCATTAGGTAATGTTATTAAACAACATGGGGTAAATTTTCATTGTTATGCTGATGATACACAGTTATGTCTGTCCATGAAAAGCAATGAATCCAATCAGCTCCTCAGACTTCAAGCATGTCTCGAAGACATAAAAACCTGGATGACCCTAGATTTTCTGCTTTTGGACACAAACAAGACTGAGGTTTTAGTTTCTGGACCTGAGCATCTTAGGAATGATTTTTTCAGTCTTTCATCCTCCTTGGATGGCATTAATCTGACCTCCAGTTCTAATGTTAAAAATCTTGGTGTTATTTTTGATCAGGACATGTCTTTTAACCCCCACATCAAAAATGTTACTAGAACCTCCTTCTTCCACCTGCGTAATATCACTAAAATGAGAAACACCTTATCTAAAAATTATGCAGAAAAACTGGTTCATGCATTTGTCACATCTAGACTGGATTATTGGCATGGTTTATGATCTGGGTGTCCAAATACTTCTTTTAAAATGTCTTCAGTTGATCCAAAATGCTGCTGCCAGAGTCTTAACTGGAGTTACTGGGAGAGATCATATCTCTTCAGTTTTAGCTTCTCTCCATTGGCTCCCTGTCAAATCCAGAATTGAATTAAAATCTTACTTCTAACCTACAAAGTGCTCAACAACCTTGCTCCATCTTATATTTGGGATCTTATTGTTCCATATGTTCCTAACAGAGCTGTTTGCTCTCAAACTGAAGGCTTACTCGTGGTCCCTAGAGTTTCCAAAAGCAGAATGGGAGGAAGATCTTCCAGTTATCAGGCTCCTCTCTTGTGGAACCAACTTCCAGTTTCTGTCTGTGAGGCTAACACGTTGTCCAGTTTTAAGACTGGGATTAAGACTTTCCTTTTTGATAAATCCTATACAGTAGTTAGGGTCGGCTTATTATGCTGCCTTTAGCTTAGACTACTGAGGATACACTGACCTCATTTCTTTAAATAACTTGTTAAAATTGAATAGTTTTCATTTTATACTGTTTCTATCTTAATCAAAAGTAATAACTGCATGTGCACACAAACACAAATGCAACCACAAGAATTACTTATAACAGTCAATTTCATAATCAAGCATAATCTTGGTGTTTGTAGTTGAGTCATTCAGATTGATGACGATCTTTGTACTTTGTATAAAACTTTGCCTTGAAAGGCTACATGAGTGATGCATTACTTCGAGGAATGCTATTTTTATTAACAAATGCTTTCAGCAAATACAAAAACTTTAACATTTTTGTCAATTCCACCAAAGCATCAGCCAAAACAGAGCAATTTAAATTGGTTACTGGTTTTTGTTCTGATTCCTTTGGCTCATATTTAATGCGAGACTGTGCCACTTTAATAGATTTTTCTTAAATTATGCAGACTGCTGAGATCAAAGGGGGATTCGGGGATTGGCTTTTGAAGAAGTTCCTGTCAGAAAATGTTCATCTGTCATATGCACCTCTGTCACGTGTCCTGTAATCCAGGAGAAATCAAACTCTAAAGCTAAGGTCTGCATATGGAGAGGACAGGATACTGAATAATGCATCACAAACTGGCTCCGTGCAAAAGACATCACATTCACAACGATTGAAAAAAAAGAACAAAAAAAAGAACAAAATATCAATTTGAGTCTTTTGTGCTCGTGAAATAATTGTGCACTCCATAACAAGAATTTCGAGTATTTTAAAATAAGAATGTGTAACTCAGATTGGGATAATGTCCTAAACTAATTGTGGATTTTCCACTCAGTTGATGAAAAGATTTAACTCTCCCAGCAGGTAACATCTCTCTGAACAAGAACTTATCTTTGCACGTAGAAACTGAAGTGAGATCCTCCTTTGATAGACTATTTATACCTCTTCTTCTCATTCAAATCAAATAAATGCAAATGTCAATGCTAGAAACCTTTAGTTTATTTTAGTTATACTTTTTATACTCTTTTTTTATACCACTATGCAAAAAAAACAAAAACAACTCAGGACAGTGTTAGTTTTACTATTTTTATGCTTATGTCTATTATTATATGTTTCAGTGTTTCAATGTTTAGATGTTTACTGTTGCACCGAGGGACTGAGAGAAACGCAATTTCGGTCCTGTGTATGTCCTGTACAGTACATATTGCAGATCTGACAATAAAGTTGACTTTGACTTTGACTTTGATAAACCCCTCTCGAATGAAACAGGCATGTAACCTTGAACAGAAACACTACTGTCATATTAGCTAAAGAAAATGTCACATCTATTCACTATAAATGTACCATTATGATAACTTGATGTGTGAATTTTAGGAAGTTTACTTCATTAAATAAACCATAACTTAGTTATTTGTCTTAAAGAAAATATTACATTAAGAATCATTCATCTTGTTACCACCTTGTTAAAACAAAAATCTTAATTATTTTAGTTAGAGAATGCAAAAATTTGATTAAAAGCTCGAGTCCATCGGTCGATTTTCTGCTGTCTGTGGTTGTTGACATCAGGTCCAGGAGGGAAACACAGACTCTTCTCTCTCCAACAACGCTCTCCAGCTCTTCCTGGGGGATCCTAAGGTGCTCTAGAGAGGATCCATAATCCCTCCAGCAAGTTCTTTGTCTGCCCTGGGGTCCCACCAGTGGAGCGTGCTTGGAAAACTTCCAGAAAGAAGCGCCCAGGAGGCATTTTAATTAGATGCCTGAACCACAGCTGATGATGTGGATGGGCAGTGTCTCTTCTCTGGATTATCTATATATTGTCCAAAGCTATCTAGTTTAATAGAAATCTATAAATTTGACTTGATCTCTCAGATTTTGTTTTAGGGTTTGTATTTCCAAGAGTCACCCACAGGATCCATATGTAGTCCAGACAATCGGACCATTTTAAAAGATATACTTTAATAAACCCAGTCATCTAGACAGAAAAGTGAACTGAGAGCCCCCGCCAAAATGAAGCGAACAGCAGTTGACTGTCGAATTCCAGCTGCTCCCTTCTTCCCTTATGGGCCATGAAACTAACCAGCCAAAAACTGGGAAATAAAGACTGTTGAAAAATCCCATTATACAGCAAAAGGAGACAGGGTGTCAGGCAGGTGTCTATCAAGGTGTCTATCAAGGAGCTTAGAGAAGGACAAACAGCAACCATCAGACAGACCAACACCTCAGGCCTCTCCTCTCTAGCCATTTTCGCACTGCACAGCCCTCCCCGGCCCAGCACGTCCCGGGTTGCCCCTGAGCCCAGCCTGGCCCGCCCCCGCTCATTTCGCATTGTGCGGAGAGCCGCCTTGAAGTGGGTGGGGAGTTCTTGTGTGCGCGCTTGGTGTTATTTACGTTCTAAAATAAGCTGATTTGTAATCAGTTATTAACAAAAATTAAACTCAGAAACACTAATATATATACGTATTCAGCTAACACATATTTTTTTAGGCGTTTCTGTAGTTATATTTCAATGAAATTCAGCTCGCGCTGAAAGGCGGAAATGCTCTGTATGGGTGGCGCTTCTGTTATTTACGTTCTAAAATAAGCTGATTTGTAATCAGTTATTAACAAAAATTAAACTCAGAAACACTACCGGTAATATATATATTCAGCTAACACATTTTTAGGTGTTTCTGTAGTTATATTTCAATGAAATTCAGCTCGCGCTGAAAGGCGGAAATGCTCTGTATGGGTGCGCGCTTCTGTTATTTACGTTCTAAAATAAGCTGATTTGTAATCAGTTATTAACAAAAATTTAACTCAGAAACACTAATATATATATTCAGCTAACACATATTTTTTTAGGCGTTTCTGTAGTTATATTTTAATGAAATTCAGCTCTCGCTGAAAGGCGGAAATGCACCATACATATGGGTGCGCGCTTCGTGTTATTTAAACTGGGTCCGGGAGCTCGGCCTGCTTAGAACCTCCGTCGGTCGGGTTCTAAAACTCGGGCTGACGCCGGCCCGAAAAGGTAAATGCGAACAAGACGAACCCGGGTTAGAAGCTGGGTCGGACCGGGCTGGGCCGGGGAGGGCTGTGCAGTGCAAAAACGGCTTCTGTTTCTCACTCCTCTAGCAGGTGGAGCTTGCTCCTGTTAAAGTCCCTTCAGAGAATCACGACGGAAAAGGGAGGACACATCAATTAGGCATACTCATTCACAAAAAGGTGACAGGGACAAGTTAAATGAGCATGGCCACCTTGCATTATAACATCATTTGTTTTTAAGGAATCAAAAGTTGCATCCAAAATCTCATTCTTTTGGTCATGATCCACATCTCATGACAGTAAGTGAGGGCTGCAACGTAGACAGACCAGTAAACCCAGAGCTTTGTTCAACGCCTTCTTCACCACGACTGGAGCAAGATTTGGTAAACACTGAAGATTAAACCCAGCTCAGATTTTTTAAAATCTCTAAAAGCAGTTGGAGTCATTTTGACACAGTCGAAAAGTGGAATTCTGGGTTGTTTAAGTCGTTCTTCTTTTTAGCTTTTAGACTTTTACAACATAAAATAAAATGGAACAAATTTAATTGTACTGTTCTGAGGTCATTTTATCGCTCACAGGAAAGTAAAAGAAATATTGACAGTAGCATCTAGTGTGAACTTTGACAATAAATAAAAAAAAATGCTGTAATTATTAGTCAAAAATTTCAAAGGAAACCATGCCTCAAACTGTTGTATGGTGGCCCTGAGGTGTAAATAAACTAAATTGAAACAAACAAACAAACAAACAAAAACTGAATATCATTTTTTATGCAACAAAAACACAGCAACATTTGGAGAAAAACAAAAAACAAAAAAACGAAATTACATTAAGCCAAACTGGAAATTGTGTTTTTTTTGTTGTTGTTGTTGTTTTTGGGGGGGGGGGGTATTTTTTTAAAACTTTGTATTTACTTTATTAACAACATAGAACGGCAGCAGGGTGGCGCAACTGGAAGTGCTGCTGCCTCTCAGCGAGAAGGTTGCCGGTTCAAATCCCGGTCATGGGGCCTTTCTGGGTGGAGTTTGCATGTTCTCTCCGTGCATGCGTGGTTTCCTCCGGGTACTCCGGTTTCCTCCCACAGACCATAAACATGGATGTTAGGCTGATTGGTGACTCTAAATTGACCCTAGGTGTGAATGAGAGAGTGAATGATTGTCTCATTTGTCTCTATGTGTCCCTGTGATGGACTTGCGACCCGTCCGGGGTGTACCCCGCCCCTCGCACTGTGATTGCTGGACATGTGCACCGGCAACCCCCGTTACCCAAAAATGGAAGAAGCAGGTAAAAGATAATGGATGGTTGGACAACATAGAACAACTGAGCAATGTACAGTACATACACAACAGAGTTACAGTTAGCAGGTATTACTAATGCAGCGCCAGTAAAACTGAAATGTAAAACTAAAATGTATATCAAGAAAACTTATTTCCTTCAAGATACTGCCGAGTTTTTCCGGCATCATATAGTTTTCTTTAAGCATGAACAAAACATAGCTCTCCATTTCTACAGGCTAAAGGCTAGTCTGCTAACCGTACCTCCATTGTGTGTGTACTGTACATGGTTCTGTTGTTCTGTTTTATGTTGTTAATAAAGTTTTAAAAAAATACACACACAAAAACACCACTTTCTGGTTTGGCCTAATGTAAATTATTATTTTTTTTTTACTTATGTTGTTCATTTACACCTCAGGACCACCGTACTACCATACAGTTGCTCCTTTTATACAACTGTAACTAAAGTGGATCAGATTAGTCTTTTTCACAAGTCCAGCTCATTTGAATCTCATCTTTATGGTTGCTTGCTATACTTCTGTTCTCTCCTTCCAGTCCTGCTCAAGAAAAATGCAGTCATTTGGCAACAATAATTTTCTTTTCTTTTAGTCTCCATAAGGACAGGAGCTTCAAAACACATTGTCTATTGATTTTTTACTAGCCGGTTCCTATTTTTTTTGTCTTTGCATCAATAAATTTGTGAATATGTTATGATAAAGAAAGAAGGTATACCTCGGAAGCAAGCACATAAACGATTTCTGTAAAGGGTTGGCTTCTTACCAAAACATTTCACATTTATTGATTTAGAGGAGGAAAGCCTTCCTTCGCTGCGTCAAACTGTTTTTCAGTGAAGCACACCTTTCTGCAGGAGACAACAGATTCTCCAACTTCCACAGTTTCACTCGCTCCTCATGATCTTAATAAGAGCAAATCCACAGCACCACAACTGAGCTGCATCAATTATCACACCAGTGCACACACACTCAGTTTGTCCCTATATGCCACAGTGCGCAAACACACACACACACGGCAGCCATAAACAGTTTAGGCGCGTGGTAAATATTGGGAAAGCAAAACGCTGTTGGCTTGGATTTCTGAGTAAACAGAAAAACAGAAAAAACTAGTCATTTATGATGGTTTTACACATGAATAGCATGATTATCTTCTGCCACCATAAAAGGCTGGTGATAAGTTAACATTATTTATCTGAGGAGCAGACTGCTTTGAGTTTAACTCCATCACAGAACTCTCATCTTGAGCAAGCATGAAGGTGACAGTGGAAAGAAAAACTCCCTCATGAGGAAGAAACCTTTAACCGAACCAGACTCAGGACAAGTGGTCATCTGCTTCAACCGGCTGGGTTTGAGAGGAACAGGAAGGAGGACTAGATACACAATGGCAGGTCAAGAATCACATGTTCAGATAGAAATAGTATCAAATGAAAACTATTTAATTTTAGCAAATTATTTAAGGAAATGGGGTAAATTGTCCTCCAGTAGCCTAAACCTAGCAGCATAACAAGCCAACCCTAACTAAAGGATTTATCTAAAAGGAACGTCTTAATCCCAGTCTTAAAACTGGACAATGTGTCAGTCTCACGGACAGAAACTGGAAGTTGGTTCCACAAGAGAGGAGCCTGATAACTGAAAGATCTTCCCATTCTGTTTTTGGAAACTCTAGGAACCACAAGTAGCCTGCAGTCTGAGAGCAAAGTGCTCTGTTAGGAAAACATGGAACAATAAGATCTGTAATATAAGATGGAGCTAGGTTGTTGAGAGTTTTGTATATTAAAAGTAAGATTTTTAATTCAATTCTGAATTTGACAGAGAACCAGTGGAGAGAAGCTAAAACTGGAGAGATCTCCCAGTAACTCCAGTTAAGACTCCGGCAGCAGCATTTTGGATTAACTGAAGACTTTTTAAAGAAGTTTTTGGACACCCAGATAATAAACCATTGCAATAGTCCAGTCTAGGCGTGACAAATGCATGAACCAGTTTTTCTGCATCATTTTTAGATAAGATGTTTCTCATTTTAGAGATATTACGCAGGTGGAGGTTCTAGTAAAGTTTTTAATGTGGGGGATAAAAGACATGTCTGATCAAAAACAACACCAAGATTTTTAACATTAAAACTGGAGGCCAGATTAATGCCATCCAAGGAGGGTGAAAGACTGAAAAATTCATTCCTAAGACGCTTTGGTCAACAAACTAAAACCTCAGTCTTGTTTGTATTCAAAAGCAGAAAATTTAGGGTCATCCAGGCTTTTATGTATTTAAGATTGCATGTAGTTTAAAGTCTCACTGACACGATTTTCTTACTATGCATAAAATTGCTCAAAATACATGTCTTTTATCATTTAAATATGTCCGTTTTTGCAAACAAAATGATGAATCAATTTAATTTTGCTTTAAAAGTTATTTTAAACTTCGCCCCATGTTTAATCACGGGAAATCCGATTACACGCGAATGCAACATCTGTGACGTAAAAACAGGCAGAGCCCTGGGCTTCTCAGTGTGCGTGTGTCTGCTGCTCCCCTGCAGATCGCGTTTTTTTATTTTTTACTTGAAAAATGCCGTTACGTTGTGTCGCATTTGGGTGTTCTAATATCATCAGTGAACAAGTGAGCCTTTTCACTTTCCCAAAAGACGAAATACTTCGTCAAGTATGGAATAAACAAAGCTGCCCCCCCTCGGAGATCCCTCGCTTCCTGGAAAGGTAAGACTCAATTAAATAAGGGTTTAGACCTAAATTAGAACCTGCTGTTTCTTGTTCATCTAACTTTCTGCTTCCCAAACTGAAGAAAAATAGCTCAAATCTTAACTTAGATTTCTAAATTTGTTGGGTTATAAATTGTCCGCTATTAAAGAGACGTAGCCCTCTGCCCGATTTTATGTCACAGATGTTGCATTCGCGTGTAATCGGATTTCCCGTGAATAAACACGGCACGAAGTTTAAAATCACTTTTAAAGCAAAATTAAATTGATTTATCATTTTGTTTGCAAAAATAGACATATTTAAATGATAAAAGATGTATATTTTGAACAATTTTATGCATAGTAAAAAAAATCATGTCAGTGACACTTTAAGTAGCTGATTGGATTCATTTATTTCATGGACAAACTGTGCATCATCAGCATAACAATGAAAATGTATCTCATGATGTTTAATAACATTACCTTATATAATCAGGTAAAGAGTATTGGTCCAAGCAGTGAACCTTGAGGAACTCCATGATTAACTTTGGTGTATGATGAAGATTCATAAAGACAAAGATGGCTATAACTCAGTACGTTTAAAAAAAAAAAGAGCTAAGATTTGGTCTGGTTGTAGCTGTGACTGATCTTCAACCCATACATTGGTGGCTATCTTTCTTAAATGTCCTGATGCATGTACGATTATCCAGCTAAACACATTTGTTAAAAGATAACATGCAAGACAGAGAGCAATGTTTGTTTGTTTTCCTTTTGAGGAAAGCTAATTTATTTATTTTTTATTCAAGCATGTCTCAATTGAAATTGGGGCCTGGAGCATTGAAAGCCCAGACCAATCAATGCGTTCACTGGATAAAGACTAACGATCCCATTCCAGTCATTCATTCTGTTGCTGTGTTTGTTTTTCATAACGTTTCGTCTCTGCACTCTCACATGAATTGAACTGCACTGAATTTTAAACAGTAATGTGGTTAAATGTGTGACTTTTTGTTGAAGAAGAGAAATTGCAACAATTTGCTGTCTATAATGAGTAAAAACAGTCAATTCATTGTTTGATAGGCATTAGGATTTGCTCCACATGGATATGGGTTTTAAAAGAAAGTTAGGCTCTCAGGTTTTTTGTATCACTATAATTTGTTGCTCTGGTTCCCTTATCAGTCATGTCACTCGGTGCAAAATAAATGCTATGGGAAATTGCACTCCGCGCGATTACCTGAAGGAATACAATCACGCCTTTACGGCAGGGGCGTCAGCGTCGCGCCAGAGGCCCCGCCCTCTGGGTACTTAAGCCGCTGACGCCCATCCATCGATCTCTTATTGCCCTTCACCTCGCTTAAACCTGAACTCTCTCTCTTCGCGGGACTTCTCTGTTGCTTCATCGCTCGACCAGAGGTGAGCTTGCTCCCTACACAGGGCGTACAGAGAATTATTCCTGCGTACTGCTGGGCTAGCGAAAGCTAGTCCGGCACATTTTTCCTTAACCCCAAAGTTTTTTCTTCTCCTCTTTCCGCAGACTGCTTCGCTCGACGGCGCTAACTGCGTCACACGGCTAACTCTGCTAATTCGTAGCAGGCTAGCCAGCGAAAGCGATGCGATGGAGGAGACGTCTCAAATAAAAGGAAAAAAGATCTTGGAAGGACTCGCTCGTCTTATCTCGGACATGCCTCCGGAGAAAGGAAAGCGAAAGACAAGACTTCCAAAAAAGACCAGCAGGACGGCGAGCCCAACCTTGCGTGCCTGCCCTAGCAGATGCGGTTTTTCCCTCTCAGCGACGGACACCCACGAGGCCTGTCCCGTCTGCTTGGGGATGCTGCATGCGAAGATAGCGCTGGACGCACCCGAGTCTTGCCCACAATGCAACCAGATGCTGGAGACGGTGAGGAGGCACCGGGCGGACTTCGTCACCAAGGCCATGGGGGTTGCTACGGCGCCAGCAGACCCGGACACTACTGAGCCTTTGACTCCCACGCTGGAGCTCGAGAGCATGGCTCTGGATGACGGCACCCGAGTCGAATGGGGCGACAGCCCAGATGTGCTGGCCCCCATGGTGGACTTAACAGTCGAATTTGACACTCGAGGCATGATGAACGAGGACGAGATCTCAATTTCAGCCTCAGGTGAATTTTCTGCGGATGACGCCGACGTCGAATACGAGGAACAGGGAGAAGACCTCTCCCGCACCCCAGTGCCTGTGCTCCCGGAGACTGACTTTTCTATCCCTGCTCTGTTCGACTTGTGTCACAGAGCAACGGACGCACTGCGGATCCCATGGCCGGAGCCTCCACCTCGTCAACAAGTCACGAGGTTGGCAGGAAATTATTTTTATTCAGAGCAGTAGGCCGCCACGAGGCAAAGGATGCCCGTCTTTCCGGACTTCCTCACAGAACTGACTCGCACCTGGTCTCAGCCCAGAGCTCCCATGCTACTGCCACTCTCGCAGTTTCTCGACATGGATGGGATGGATGAAGTGGGAATAGCCAATGTACCTCAAATTGAGGACACGCTGGCGTCTCATCTGGCTCCTAAGTCATCTGGGACAAAACCAACTCTCCCCAGTAAAGCCTGTCGAGCCTCGGCTTCTCTGCTTGAGAAATGCTACAGAGCTCAGGGCCTCGCAACGCGTGCAATGAATGCGTCCGCAATGATGCAAGCGTACCTGGCTGAAAAACTATGGAGCTCTAGGTAACAACAGACAAGCAAGCTGCCGCCGAGCTGCTGGATGAAGCCCGCAGGGCAACAGACTTTGTGCTCCGCATGATGGGGACAGCAGCTGTTGCACAAGGCAGAGGAATGGCTGAGGTGGTCATCGCAATACGCCATCTGTGGATGACCCTAACTGACCTCCCGGAGTGACAGATAATTTCTTTTTTCCACCATTCGATAGAACCGACGGGGCTTTTTGGAAAAGCGCTGGATTGAATTCAGACCAGGCTGGACCAGAGGTGCAAACAGGCTGAAGCTCTCCGGGTGGGCATCCCCAGGAGAGCCTTCGCACCCCCCAAGGAGTCAGCTGGGAGCAAAGCACCGCAGCCTCGACACCACTCAGCCACACGTGCCCCACCGCAAAAGCGGCCGGCATACGAGGCCAAGCAACGGCAGAGACCACCACCGAGCCCACCCCGGACCGAACATGCCTGGAGTAAAAACAGATTTGTTCCCCGCCAGGCGGTCCGAGACAGAGCCTCCTTGGCGAACCGGGACACCAGGCAGAAGCGTGCCTGATGAACCAGGCCCGCTTCTTGACTTTACACGATCACCCGTCCACGCGATACGGGAAATGATCTTTTCACGTCCAGACTTTGTTTGTAGCATGGTACAAAAAGCTGGTGACTTCGTTTTAGACACAAATCATGTTCTTTCTGCAGTGAGTGACATAAAGTCAAATACTGTATGTCATTACACATAAGCATGAATAAAGCTAAAAAAACAGCCCCTCTCTGTTTTCTTGACAAAAATAAAAAATCAACAACAAACACAGTAACATCAGCAGAACGGTCCCCTCTGTTCTTCCAGCTGATATAAAGGGCGGGGCCATCATCCCCCCCTCCCTCACGGCTCACGGGGTGTTAGCCTAATTGATAAACCCCAGCAGGGTGCCTCTGTTCTGTCTGCAACAGACAGGCACAGAGGCGCCTGCAAGCAGGCCCGTCACTCCTCACAGAGACAGGTGAGGGGGGTCATGTGCTCCAGCCCCCGCTCCGTTGTAGACCACGGGGCCGGCAATACACAAATCAAACAAACTCATGACACGTCCGCGATCCAGGGGTGTGCGCCGACAGAATCTGACAACCCAACTTCCTGGCCACCTATTCATCGAACGCCAGTAAGGGACGGGGGGCCACGGCAGAAGCCCACAAGCCAACACCAGTATCACACGTTCACAAAGGCTGTTGTGATGAAACTGCAGCATGTGTAAACACTCAGTGCAGAACAGAAATAGCACCAGGGCTAAACCAGACTCCTCTTTCCTTTAATCAAAGAGGACTGAACTCTCTGTCACCAACCAATCTAAAGTCCGCTCAACACAAAGGACCATCTCCACATTCTCATGCTGAAGCTGTCCCCTTATCCTCAATGGGTGACACGCCATGCTCAAACAGTGATCCTGCAGCATGTGACCGCATTCACTGTGCTGACCCAACCAGGAAACGGGTTGGAGTCAGGAGATCTGCTCGTTTACAAAACTTGCAACCCCTCCGATCCATGACCCCTAACAAAAAGAGGAAAAACAGACATTCTGTTCAGCTTTTGTCTAATAATGACAGCAGATTGCCTCTGCCTCCAAACACTCTCGATCAGAGTAGTATGGCAGTACATCTGCAGGAAGGCCCTCTCCCTAATGTGGTTGGCCTTCAAAGGACCACAGAAATCAGGGTTTTTGAGGGAGAGCTGGTTCCACCACCTACTCCTCTCCAGGGACCCTCACGTCACCAGAAGGAACAGTCTCGCCGTTTAGGCTGAGAACTGTGGCTAATTTTAGCTTGGTGGCGGAGAAGAACAAACTGGTGGCCTCAGGTCTGCCCGAGAACGTGGTAAAACCATTCAAAACGCACAAGCTGTGTCAATACAGTCTCTCTATGCCCGGAAATGGCATATTTTTGAAGCTTGGTGCACAGAAAGAAATATTATTTCTTATTCATGTGACTTGGCCCAGCTCCTCACCTTTCTTCAGGACCTCTTGGAGAAAGGTCGCTCTTTCTCAACGATTAAGGTGTTCTTATGCTGATGAAGATTCTCAGTCGTCCAGGACATGATGAAATCAAAAAAGGCATTCAATACAGGATCAAGGTGTTCTTATCAGCAATTTCAGCTTGTCACGATGGCTGGGGGAGCAGGACGCCTGGCGCGCAACCACTCATAATAAGATTTATGAAGGGCGTGCTAAGGAAGAGAGCCCCAGCAGGATCTTGACCCTTGGATGGGATCTTAGTATGGTCTTGGGGGCTCTCTGTGACCCCCCATTCAAACCACTGAGCGAGATTAAGATAGATTTATTATCTTATAAGACCGCTCTTCTCCTGGCTCTTTGCTCGGCGAAACGTGTGGGTGACCTCCATGCTTTGTCCGTACATCCAATGTGTACCAGGTTTGCCCCTGACGGGTCAAAGTTCACCCTAAGGCCTAATCCTGCATATACTGTATCCCCAACATTTTGACTTTAAACCCCAGAAGTCTGGACTTTGATCTCTCTTCTTTTCCACCTGCTCCTGTCCTCACTCAGGAACAGAAAAGGCTGAAGGCACTCTGCCCCATGAGAGCTTTAAGCACTTACATGCAGAGAACAGCCGAATGGAGAAAAACAAATCAACTGTTTGTGTACTTTGCTGCACCAGCTACAGGAAAGGCCCTATCAAAGCAGCGCCTCTCACACTGGGTGACTGAGGCCATAAAAAGGGCGTACAGTAGCAAAGGTCAACAGGTGCCCTCTGGAGTGCGTGCCCACTCCACTCGGGGCTTGGCCACCTCGTGGTCACTGTTCAAGGGTGTACCAGTTGCAGACATCTGTGCTGCTGTGAACTGGAGCTCAATGAACACGTTTGCAAAGCATTACAGTTTGGATGTTACTGCGTGTGATGTCACTCAGGCTGTCCTTTCTAACACACAGTAGAAAGCAGCCTTGGGATGCCTGCTGAATAAAGGCGGACGTTCACACTAGCATGCATTTTACTGAGCATTTCAAGGGCGTGATTGAATTACGTTCCCATAGCATTTATGTTGCACCGAGTGACATGACTGATAAGGGAACTGAAAGTTATGCACCATAACTCATGTTCCCTGAAGGAAGGGAACGAGGTGCAACATACCTGGCCCTTTCAATGCTGAAAGCTCGGTGAAGTGTATTTTGGAGATCGATGGATGGGCGTCAGCAGCTTAAGTACCCAGAGGGTGGGGCCTCTGGCGCAACGCTGACGCCCCTGCCATAAAGGCATGATTGTATTCCTTCAGGTAATCGCGCGGAGTGCAATTTCCCATAGCATTTATGTTGCACCTCGTTCCCTTCCTTCAGGGAACATGAGTTATGGTGCATAACTTTCAGTTTTTCTTTACTTATGAAATAAACAGAGTATAGATTTGACATACAATTCAAAAATGTATTTAAATCACAAAGCATCACTGTGTATAGTAAAATGCTTTATGGGATGCAGTACTTTATTCAGATGATTTTGGCAACCACTTTACTTGTTTATATGAGAGCTTTTTTTGACATTTGATTATCAAAAATTGGAGTAAAATCACTCCCCCCGTTTTGTTATAAATATTAGAAATGGTTGAGGTCTATTGGTTTACTGAAGCTGTTTGACAACCAGCTTTGATATGAAAATCAGGCCATAGTCATTTCTTTTTATTTATTTATTATTATTAATTTATTTATTTGCAGTAAGACCAACTTCTGGGGGATTTTACTGCTATGGTTTTAGCTTATCTGTCCTCTTTATGGTCCTCAGTCAGTAAACGATGGATTGCTCTCTTCAACTTAAGGCTGAGGTTCTGCTTAAAGTGGAGGAGTTTAAGTATCTTGTGGTTTTGTTCACTAGTGAGGGAAGAATGGAGCGTGAGATTGACAGATGGATTGTTGCAGTGTCTGCAGTATTGTGGACCCTGTCCCGGTCCGCTGTGTTGAAGAGGCAGCTGAGATGTAAGACAAAGCTCTCTGTTTACTGGTCAGTCTACATTCCTACCCTCACCTATGGTCATGAACTCTGGGTGGTGACTGAAAGAATGAGATTGTGGATATAATGGTTGAAATGAGTTTCCTCTGCAGGGTAGCTGGACTCTCCCTTGGAGACAGGGTGAGAGGTTCAATTATCTAGGAAAGACACAGGGTAGAACCGCTGCTACTTCACATCGAGAGGAGCCAGAAGCTGGTAAGGATGCTTCCTGGGCACCTCCCTACGGGGTGCTTTGGGCATATATCCGACTGGGAGGAGACCCAGTACAGGCTGGAGAGACTATTTATGTCTCTCAGTTGGCATGGGAACGCTTTGGAATCCTCTCAGAAGAGGTGGCTGTAGAAAGAGATGTCTGGGCCTCCTCGCTCCAGCTGCTGCCTCCACGACCTGACTTCAGAACAAGTGGAAGATAATGGATGGATCTTTTTAAAGTTTTTTTTTTATGTAGGCACAAATCTCTTTCTCCAGCTTTACCCTACCTCTTGTTTTGCTCATAGTTCAAAGTCACAAAAAATATTAAAGTATTCCTATGCGACATGTTGTCCAAGGAAAATCTACTGTTGCTGTTGTCATCATTCTTTGTTTGTAGCCACGTCTCTCTTGTAAATGAGTCCTCGAGGCTCACTGGGATTAACCTGCCTAAATAAAAGTTGAATGAATGTGATACTTCTTCAAGATGTCAGAAGGTTGAATACCAATATTCCCAAACAGAATGTGTAAAACTAGTTCTCAACACTGCAATACATTTAGCAAAAAAAAAAAAAAAACTAGCATCAGAATAAGCTAATTGTGACATTACACTAAGACATTAGCATGCTATTTCTAGTTTTTATGCATGTAAAGATAAATGATAATGATACTAAATGTAATAACTTCTGAATACGGTACATTGAATTGAACATTACAATAGTTTTTTTGCAAATCAGTACCGTATTTTCCGGAATATAGGTCGCACTGGAATATAGGCCGTTTTGTCCAATTATTGGCAAAAAATTGGAAAAATCCATAAACAGGTCGCACCTAAATATAGGTTGCACCTACGTCACCACCGACGTAACGCGTCATCCACCGCTGACGTGACGCGTCACCGCTGAGACAACCCGGAAATATGGACCGAGTGTTTAGCTCTGTTGCAAATGTCTGCCACAGGAGTGCACAGCAAGGCTTGTAAGAAGATTAACACGGTAAAAACAATTATTTGTTTGCTAAAAATTATAGCTGACATTATAGCACAAGGGTTAGTGGTTTATTAGCCGAGTGGTTTATTAGCTATTTGCTAAAATATACACGAAATAAAATGGAAGCTAACACGAGACAATTCCGTCTCTAAAAAACGAATAAAAAAATCGAATTTTATCTCAAATGTTTCATACAGGGCAAAAGTTTGTAAATTAAACCCATATAATTACACTCTGTAAGCAGAAAAAATATCTGCAGAGTGGTTTAATAGCTATTTATAACATTATAAACGGAAATAAAATGAAAGCTAACACGAGACGATTCTGTCTAAAACAACAAATAAAAAATCAAATTTTATCTCAAATGTTTCATACAGGGAAACAGTTTGTAAATTAAAGCCATATAATTACACTCTGTGAGCAGAAAAAATATCCACCGAGTGGTTTATGAGCTATTTATCTAAATAGTAGGTATCTGTTTACGGTAGCTAACTGCTAACAACGAAGCTAAAATATCATTGTTTCTTTTAAATCTCAAACATCGCATAAAGCTAGTCACTTGTAAATGTCCATACAATGATTACATTCTGTAAGTTTCATAAACATCCGCCGTGTGGTTCTTGACTTATCTTGCTAACAAAAAGCTAACAAACACAGAGCTAACAGTAGTTACCTCCAGAGCAGGAGGCCGGGCAACGACAGAGTCAGTCCGAGCAGAGGAGGCTTTTTTTCGGACACATGAGCTGGAAACGGTCGGTGGACTCTCTGGAAGTGTCTCCTAGCAGACAAAAGTGGTACTGCACCATTTTCTGCCAAAATGAAAAACAGTCACTTCTGAGCCAAAAACTGGTCTAAAAATATGGGGAAAATCCATAAATAGGTCTCACCTCTCTATAGGTCGCAGGGCATGCAAATTAGGCAAAAAGCCGCAACCTATATTCCGGAAAATACGGTAACCCTTTCATTATTATGTCCATCCATCCATCCATTTTCTTCCGCTTATCGGGGTCGGGTCGCGGGGGTAGCAGCCTAAGTAGGGAGGCCCAGACTTCCCTCTCCCCAGCCACTTGGAGCAGCTCCTCCTCCTCATTATTATGTGTCTCCCAAAAACCTCCTTTCCTCTTGGTGTAAACCTGGAAAACATGGGGTAATAATAATAATAATAATAATGAATTCAATTTATACCGCGCTTTTCATTAATAAAAATCTCAAAGTGCTAGGTAAGGCTAAAAAGGGTAAGGCTAAAAAGAACATGAAGGGGATGAAATGCAATGGCCAAAATATCTCACCGTGTTGCAACTGTTTGCGACAAATTGTGACCATGAGGGAGTTTCCAAAATGTCTCAAAATCTTGGTAAGATTTTTCAATGTTCTCGCTTGAGACATGGAGCATCACAGTCATGTCCCTTTCAGATTCACAGCAGCTGTCTACAACTTGTCTATAACAATTCCTAATTTATCAAAGTTCATGCTCAATAATCCAGGTAAAAAATCCAACAAAGTCAGGTCCTCTGGAGCACTTTAGTCATGGCTGCCTCAGAGGAGTCGACAGGAAAGAGGGCGGACTCCAGAAACCATCTTTTCACCATCAAACTGGTTGGCCCACGATGCGAGTGTGCTACGTATGGGACTGAGTTTGTTGTGGCTCCTCCGACTAATGAAGTCCTTTGGATGAAAGATGAAATGTTTCAACACAAAGAAACCGTCCAGAGGACCTGACTCGACTTTTTTGAATTCCTAATTTAGTTTCCGGGACTCAAAAAGTGCAAGAAACAGGAGACAACTTTGGGAGGGGTTAGCAACCTGTGAAACCAAATTGCAACTAGTTAGAGACCCACAAAAGAGAGAATAAATTATGATAAAATTGAGACATTTAAGAAACAATGTGACAAATTTTTTGACAAAAAAGTTTGCATGTCATTTGCAGGAATTATTCAGTTTGTAGTTGCATACATGCATAAACAAAAGTACAGATTTATAGTGATTTTTAATAAAAATTCTCGTTTTTCTTGTGATTTTGTGAATTTGACTCGACCAGTGACAGCCCAGTGAGATACAGCCACTATTAAGGTGACACAGTTTCAAGCAGTAACAACACGTATCCTAATCAATCTTGCTCTTTCCACGTCTTGTTACCATTAGAAAGGAGCGCTGTCATGACATTAGTTGTTAAGTCAGATTTTGGAGGCAATGTCATATAATTTAATTTTCATACTAAAACTAGGCCAGCCATTAAATACCTCTGCCTGTGCTGCAGATTGGCCTCTGTCATGGAAGAGGACTGAAATCTTTCACTGCAGGATGAAAATGTTCACACTGATTAATTTTGTATTGATTTTCAGCCACCCTCTTTTCTTTTAGAAAGACAAGTGATCCCAGGCTCTGCTGGTAAATCCTATATGGGAAGCATTCTCATTTGTTTGGGTTTTCTTTTAATTTGACACCGCTCCATAGATCAGACCCTGTTGTTGTCGTTTAATACTTTCTGTGGCCCACCATGACAGAAAAATATTACAAGTAATGTAAGTATAACAAACAATCTTGAACAGGTCTGATTAAGCAGTCTTTAATATTTAATTAGTCTCTGTGACATAGTCTCTGACCATGTCATATTAAATTGATCATCAATGATGATTATGTTTCCTGTGTACTGTTTCAAGTTTGAGCCTCTGCCCATGGACCTGCTCTCTGCTGTACATCTGCTTGTGATGCATGACGCCACTGGTTGAATTAAAATGTGTCAAGGGAAAGTGAAGAAGGGCATGTTTAGGTGATTAATGAAACTGTGCGCAGGATTAAGAACCACTGACCCTGAAGGCGAGGGAAGGACATCTGACTGAAGGTTGTTTTTTACGGTTAGTTTAGGTAAACACACCTTTATTTAAATGTAACTTTTACCACATAACACAGAAACAAGGATACTGTTTTACGTTTATCAAAAGACAAGTGATCATGGATTTTCCTTTGTGTGTGTGTGTGCTGTGTGTGGTGTGTGTGTGTGTGTGTGTGTGTGTGTGTGTGTGTGTGTATAAGCTCTCAGATATTGCTTTTCAGAGATCACACTATCAATTCATTTTAATTATCTCTTTGGCCGAAAGCAATGTGTTCAACAAAATGGTACTTCTTCATCAATAATGGTGTACCACAAGGCTCAGTCTTAGGACCCACTCTCTTTAAAAACTATACATAAGTAATGTAGGTCAGCTCATTCCTGATGAATCCATACATTTCTATGCCGACGACACAGTTGTTTATTGTCGAGCGAAATCAGTTGCTAAGGTTTTCCAGCTTTTAAAGTCTGCATTCGACATCATCCAGTCAGATTTGTTCTGTCTCAAACTGGTGCTAAATGTTGATAAAACCCGAAGGGATGTTGTTTTCAAACAGAAAGTCAGTACCAGCAGTCCTTCCTCCTATCTTATCTTTGAATGGTGTCCCTATTGAGTTTGTCGATTCTTATAAATACCTGGGAATCTTGGTCAATGCACATCTCTCATGTCGAAAACTTGATAAAGAAAATGAAATTAAAATTGGGTTTCTTTTTCAAAAATAAATTCTGTCTAACTCTGAATGCTAGGAAATGCCTTGTAACTACTACTTTCCTTCTGGCAATGGTGGCATTATTTATATGAATTCTCCCGCTAGCACCTTGCAGATGTTGTATTCTGTCTAATAGACAGTGTCTATCATGGTACTGTTTCTGGGAACACCTTGCAAAAGGATATGAAGCTGTTGACACTGACCTCTCTAAGGGATTTTAAGCAATTGATAAGTTCAATGCAAAAACCAAAGCATCCATGTTCCTGTTTTTAGTATTTTACCATTTCATAATGTAGCTTGATTTTATTGTTTTACATTACTAATTTTTTTAGCTTTTTATTTTTATGCATTTTTTGGCTGTTTATTGTTGTGTGTACCTCATCTGTGGTTTTGTCTAAAACAGGTCTCTCTTGAAAAGGAGTCCTCGTGACTCAATGAGACTAACCTGTGTAAATAAAGGTTGAATGAATGAATGAATATGTATGTCTGTTAGTGTTAGCATAGTAGCTCAGAAATGAGTGGACAGATGAGAATGAAACTCTCATAAAGTAACATCTACAACTAACCTTTAGAGTCAACCTGATTCAAAACGATTGCCACAGCTAATCAGTTCAGCAAACACAAATATGGCAATAACTCAGCTGACCTTACAGATATTGAGCTAAAGGTTGGTGAGGTAGTAGACGAGGCTCTTGCTCAACCTATCATATGTCTCGAGCATTAAGCGATCATGTGACAGCTTTGATTAAAACTCTTTGCCAAGAGGGAGGAGGTTTGCATTTTTTCACGGAAGGCTACTTTTATCCAATAATATCAAAACTACTGATACTGAGAAAAAACAGTAAAACTCAAACTTTTAAGACACTTTGAATAAAATCAGCGTTTTGCTTCCCTACTAATGATGTTCCCATTATGCTGAGATGCAATAAGTTGCAGTCATTTTAATAAATATGTTTACATCTAACTCTGATGACATTGCATGCATTTTACAAACGTATTTTCAAAAGAACAAAATGAAATGTGCCTAAGTGCAAAAAACACAATGTTCCGTTTTATTGCAATAATAAAAAAAAGTAATAAAATCTGTTATAATCCATTTGACTGACTTTTTATCTTTGGTTGTGCTGCTGTTCCTTTTTTGTTTGTTTGTTTTAGTCAACAGCTGCAGTTTGAAACAAGTCCTCTGCCTTTTCTTGCCAAATTAAAAATCTCCAAACCTGACTGTGTA
>JBBPBX010049261.1:0-14038 GCA_038048925.1 Garcialebias charrua
ACATGGGGCTGACTTGATCCTGTGTATAAGAGCGTCCATCGCCTGCTGTTGTTTGTCAGTCCAGACAAATGGAACGTCTTTCTTTAAGAGTACATTCAAAGGTTTTGCTGGGTCTGCATAGTTCTCAATGAATTGGTTTGAGTAGTTACACACGCCCAGAAAGCTTTGTAGTTCCTTGAGATTGGTGGGGACTTTGAGATTGTCAAGGCCTTGGGTACGAGTCAGTTGTGGTTGTACTCCGTCTGGACCTACAAGTAGGCCAACGTAGTCCACTTTGGATCTGCACCACTGGCATTTTGACAATGAAATCTTAGCATCAGCAGTTGTCAGTTGATTCAGAACGTGGTCGATCTCAGCCAAATGTGATTCCAGCGTTGGCTGCCTCTAAAGGGCATCGTCCACGTAAATCAGTGTCCCACGCTTGTGGGCATCTGGACATGCTTTGTTCAAAAAGATGTTGAACTCTGCAGGTGAGTTAGCATAGCCAAATGGACACCTGTTAAAAGTGTATTGACGACCACCAAAAGTGAAAGCAAGTTTGTATTGGTCCTCGTCGCGCAC
Organism: Garcialebias charrua; assembly: GCA_038048925.1. Classification (NCBI taxonomy): domain Eukaryota; kingdom Metazoa; phylum Chordata; class Actinopteri; order Cyprinodontiformes; family Rivulidae; genus Garcialebias; species Garcialebias charrua. Next base: position 562 of record JBBPBX010049261.1, read on the forward strand.
AGGGATGGTACAAAAACCAGAGGTGACGTCGAGGGTCGAAAAGTACCTACCATTGGTGACCTTGGGCAGTTCCTGTTGGAGCTAGGTCATAGGCCACCTGGATAAGGGAACTTGTTTGTTCAGCTTTCTGTAGTCAATAGTGAGTCTCCATTTACCATTTGGTTTTAACACTGGCCATAAAGGTGCAGAATATATGTTGTTACAGTATCTGATGATACCTTTTTCCAACAGGTCATCAATGATTTCTCTGATAGGTTCATGAGCTGCCAGAGGAATCTTGTATTGCCTGACGAACGCAGGTGGAGCGTCAGGTGGGTTTGGGATGCTCACTTTGTGGAGCGTGGTCAACCCACAATCCGTTGAGTCAGTCGAGAATGATTTCTCGTATTTTAAGAGAACTTTGCAAAGCTTGTCCCTTTCTTCAGCAGTTATCAGGGCGTTGGCTTGAGCGACCACCTGTTCAATCTGTGAAGTAACCGAGGTGGTGTCTTGTTCAATGGGGAGCTCCATAGAGACCCCTTCAGTGTCGTAAAACCTGTCAATAGGTAGCGCACTATAAGTTTGAAGGCCAAGGCTTTCTCCTCGGTTGAAGCCGAACCGATTGACTGGGTCATGGCCGGACTCACTTGGGGAGAAGAGGGTTATGGCCTGTGTTGGTTTTGTGAACAAGACTCGCCCCGTGTGTTGACTTGGGAACAAGTTTTCTGGGAGGCCTCCCAGAAATGGAACGCTAAGTTCAAAATCATGGAAATCAGTAGAGATCAACCATCCAAGCTGCGTTTTTCTTGGGAGCAGTACCTCTTCTGTGCTTGTGTTACACATAGCAACAGACGTGGTTCTGCCGTGGAGGTCCACTTGGCATGTAGCCTCTATGGACAGTCCTAAGTTGAGAAACGTAGGAGATGGTTGAAAATAAGCCTGCTGTCGGCTAATAACCTGACCTTTCACAATGTGAATTGTCACCATTTGGTTTTTAGCCTGAGGTGGTACAACGGCGTCATGACTGCTAGCAACCTGGAAGACCTCTGGGATGGTCTGACCAACCTTAAGATTGTCCGTAGTCAACACAGGAGAATCTTTCCTGGCTGTGTCCAATGCCCACAGTACCTCGTTGTTGACGTCCACAGAGACACCCAATCTTACCAAAACATCAGAGCCTAAATAGGTTGCATGTGGTAAGTTTGTGACCACCAAGAACGGATGGACCAGTACCCTCTTGTTCCAGATCAGTGTGAGGTACATAACCATACTTGCAGTCATTACCTTCTCACTGTCGGAATCTAAAGTAAAGTGAAAAGACTTACTGAGCCGTATAAGACCCTCATGCTTATGAAACAAGGTTTCATAGAAAGCTCGGCTGATCGCTGACCTCTCTGACCATGGGGACAACATATCATCATTGGTGTGGGATCCTTGGATCTCCACACCTTTCACTACCTGTGGTAGGTAATGTCCAGTGAGTGCTGAATGTTTCAGCTCGCAGAGGAGGCTCACTTGGTGGGTCTCTACTGCCTCACCTGTATTTGAAGGTTCACTTACCGGGCTTGTGCTCCCGGTTGGGGGTTCTCTTATGCCTTCCGCGGTACCTGCTGTTACACAGTCTGTATCACCCAGTGGAGGCATATCAATTGGCAGTGGGTTGCTCACTGTAGCCCACAACGTCAGATCACCATAATTTATAATCGCCTCAAAGCGATTGATAAAATCCTGGCCGACCAGAAATGGGATGGAGTCTACCGCAGACACATGTACCGGATGGTAAATTGTCGTCTTGCCAATCTGCATGTGAACCATGGCTATAGCTGTCAGGGTTATTCCTATCCCTGAGAGTCCCTGCAACTCTATAGCACATTCTGTGAGGGGTATTTCTTTGTCAACACTGTTAGCGGCTGTCCTCAGCTCCTTGAACAATGTGGGTGACATGATGGATATGTCGGCACCACCGTCCAGGAGGGCTTCTTGTGTGAGGACCCCTTCTAGCCTGATTGACAGGTAAACTTTCGTAGCGGGCCCCTTCCTGACAAAGTTGCACAGGAACCTTTTAGAGATTGTAGGTCCTTTCCAACGTTTTTTACGTCTACCACTGTCAGTGTCATGGTGAACTACCTGAGCCGGCAGTGCAGTCACACATGTGTCTGAGAGGCCAGTTTGTGACGAGTCATCGTCTTTGGTCAGCGAGGTATCCCCCTTTATTTCTGGCAAGGGGCACTCTGGCTCTGTAACAATGATGTCAGGGTCACAGTCAACGTCATGCAGACTGTTATTTTCTGGACTGTCAATGGTTTGACAGTCTGCGCTCTGATTGTCAGTATCATGCTGACCTTTGCCTTGTTGACTATCAGCAGCCGTGGCATTACTATCATATGCGTGCACCAAGGTGCTATCAACGACAGTACCATACAACGTATCAGGCTTGTTGTCCTTGTTAGCAGCCTACCAATTTCCTAACAACCGACATATGACCTCGGTCTCCTCTGAACTCAGAGGGTTTAGGACAATTTTTCTGGGGCTTGCGTGGCCTATTGCCAGTCTCGGACACATTTTTCTGAGATGCCTCCGTCCGAGGTGCAGGAGGAGCAGCACTCTTGCTTGAGGGTTCCCTCTGGGAGCCCTTGTTGCGGGAGTCAACTTGTTGACCATACTTTGCAACATTAGGACGTGCACCCCCCTTTTGATACTGTTGCCCACCTTCCTGGCTCGACCTGAACCACCTACGCTCACCAGTAGGGCGAACATCACCGTGTCTAGGTCCTCGCTGGGTTTCTTGCTTCGTCTCGCTGACTCCAGAAGAAGGAACAGACGCTCGCATTCCCTCTAGCTCTAGTGATCGGAACAAACCCATTTCACCTGGAAACGCCTCTAAGGGAGTCTTGCGTTTGTTGTATGCTTCAAAAACACGTATGGCGCACTCCAACACTTCCATGATGGAATTTTTGGTGCCGTTGGCCATGATTTCAACCGACGCACCTATCTCAGGATGTAAGTTTTCGACGAAGAGACATTTAAAATGTCTCTCCTCCTCCATCCCAGGCTCGTTCCGGTTACCAAAGTAAGCTTGGAAGAACCTTTTGTAGAAAACCTGTGGATGTTCATTGCAACCTTGCTTGACCTTCATCGCGGCTGGGAAACCATCGAGTCCCATGCGAGGAGTGTACTTCAAGATAAGAACCTCACAGAGACATTTGTAGTCATTTCTTGTGGACTCCGGTTGACGTTCAATAAGATCTTGCACCTCCTTGCTGGAGGTGAGATTGATAAGAGTGATTCTATCAGCAACCGTAACATTGGAGAAGCGATCCAGCTTCAACTCAAGGTTTTTCAGATAGGCCTTGGTTTCATTAGAACCCAACGACCCTGGTTCGAAGTGTTGAATATATTTTGAAAGCTTATATAGTTGGTCTATTGACAGAGGCATCCGATAATTTCTGTCAAACCCACCCGGCAGCGTATATGGTACACCAGGCCAGGGGTACCCAGGTCCTACCCCCGGGTACGGGGGTGGGTGCTGAGGCGCGAACGGGTTTGAGGGAGGTGGAGGGGGTGGTGGGTTTTGAGGCACAGGAGGGGATGAGGGCGGACCAACAGGTGTGTTGGGAGATGGAGGTAGTTGAGGCGGTGGGTTTTGAGGCGTGGGAGGGGATGAGGGCGGACCAACAGGTGTGGGTGAAGATGGAGGTGGTGGAGGGGCGGATGGTATTTGGCCCAGTGCTGACATGAGATCCAAACACATCCTCCTCTCCTTACTGAGTTTATCAGTAGTAGAGGCCAATTCAGACTTACAGTCTGTTAATTGGGCCCTTAGGTCATCATTTTGACCTTGTAACACCGACACACGTTGTGAGAATGCATCCCTCTGTTGTTCACATTCTGTTATCTTCTGCTGATTTATCTCCACACTCACCTGTGATGCTTGCCACATCAGGTCAAAATTATCCCTCTCCCCCATGCATGACTCCAACTTCCTCAGTACATCATCATTCTCAGCTTTCAACACATTGTATTGTTGCTGCATCTCAGCATTGTCTTCTAAAGTTTGTTATAAACATCCTCTCTAGCACGAATGCTGTCCTCATGTGAGTCTGTGAGTGACTGCAGCTGCAGCTTTAAAGACTCAATCTCCTGCCGTGCTGCGTTCTGAATATCACAACATCTGTCTGTAGCAGCCTAGCATGCCACGATTTCATTATCCAGCTGCTGTGCGAGATCATCGCCCCTGATCACTTCAAGGTCCAATTTGGCCTTCAGCAAAAGTGTCAATTTGGCCAGGCGTTCTTTGCATTTCAGCTTTGTTTTGCTGACGCAGCACCGTCAGACAAAACTGTTAAATCTCTCTCCATCTCAGCTTCAGACAAATTCCTCAAATCAGCACCATAGTTAGTGATTGGATCTGTGAGAAACACTAATGCTTTGTCCACACAATCCATGGGAACCATATGTGGACCTTGCCCACTGTCTAAATCAGCTGTTGAGGTATCAGGGACCTCATCTGCAGTGCCTGCCATCTTATCTGGAAATTTGTGAAAACAAATTAAAAGATGCTGTGTGTACGACACCTCAAACTGTTCGCTATTTAAAATAAACAGGAAAGCTGAGCTGAGCACAGAATTACAGTAAAAAGACTTAAAAGTCTGTTAAAGTAAACAGCAGATGGGGGTTGCAAAGCTGAAATTTGTGAAAACAAGTTAAAAGATGCCGTTTGCCCTTCACCAGCAACTGTTCACTATTTAAAATAAACCACAAAGCTGAAATGTAGACAGAAATACATGAAAACCATATTTTTAAAGTAACCAGCAGATGGGGGTGCAACGCTGGATATGCTTTTATCACAGCGACTGCAATTTCACTTTCTGACCGCTATAGAGGCGCTGTTGTCACCCGTGAGAGCAGCTCAGCCGTTAGTGTACAAAACTTCCAACAAACGGATTAAAAGCAACTCACAGAAAGCTCTAGAGCCTTTACGTGACAATCTCTAGAACCCCAGTCTCATGAAAGACGATTCGATGTGACCAACATCGTTTGGACTGTGATTTTTTAAACTTTGTTTAAAAGAAAACAGTCTGTCCCATAAAACCAGTTGCTGCTTCCGATGTTCCGTGACCTGGTCACATGGCGTTCGGTAGTCTTAGACCAACAGATTTAAAACACCCTTTAAAATGTCAAAAACACAGCTATGAAACAGGTTTTCAAAGATATTAATGGACAAACAAGCATGAAGCTTGTCCGGGGCTGGCAGCTGAAGTGGTCACCACTTAATCACAGCGAATACAGAACAAGTAGTTCCTAACCCAAGCGCTCATGGGTAATGTAGTCTTCGACACCCTACGTCTCTGTACGTCATGCACGTTGACGTGCCGTTCAAACGACGCGTTCACGGACCTCAAGGTCGGTCGGACTCTAGCGTTGAACAGACTTTTTATCGTTCTAAAACACTTATAAACATCACAAAACACCGCGGTTAAGCAGTCTTCGACGATATTACATGCATACCCAGCCAGCATGCACAGGTGGGCCCCATATGGTATACATATGTGCAAAAAACATGGGTCCCAAAAGGTTTTGTCCACAGTTTCCATGGTGGCCCCACATGGGTTTGCCCAGATAGATTTTAATGGGCCCTGACTGGGTTTTCAGTGGGACCCATATGTTTAACTTAAATGAGACCCATGTAAAACCCATGTGTGTGCCTTGAAGAATATCTACCTGGGACTAAACTGGGTCCCAACTGGGCTAAAAATATGGGTAATAAGTGGGTTTGTCCACGGTTTCCATGGTGGCCCCACATGGGTTTGCCCAGATAGACTTTAATGGGCCCTGACTGGGCTTTCAGTGGTTCCCAGATGGTTAACTTATATGAGGCCCATGTAAAACCCATGTGTGTGCCTTGAAGAATATCTACCTGGGACTAAACTGGGTCCCAACTGGGCTAAAAATATGGGTAATAAGTGGGTTTGTCCACGGTTTCCATGGTGGCCCCACATGGGTTTGCCCATACATTTTTAAGGCACTGACTGGGTTTTCAGTGGGACCCAGATGGTTAACTTACATGAGGCCCATTAAAGACCCACGTGTGTTCTTACCAGCATAATTTACATATCGGATTTTCCGATGCAACCTGCCGATATTTCTGATCCTTGAAGTATGTCAGAGAGCACACATATTGCACCATACTCTGTGACTTCTGTCTTAACATTGTGTGAGTTAAACCCAAAGAAGACACTCTGGGCCTCACAACAAGTAATACCCAAACTTTAACAAGAGGCAGTTCTGTAACACAGATGTCCTTCTGACTCATGGTGCAGCCCGGAACACTAAAATACTGCTAAACATTATGGGAAATCAACACAGCACTCCCCGTTTTTTAGTTTCCTTTTTGATTGTGGCACTATGAGTTGTATTTCTTGTTGGCTTTGATCAACAGATACAGATTTAAACTATAATTGAACACTAATATACCGCTAAGCATGATGGGAAATCAACACAGTTCACTCCCCGTTTTTTAGTTTCGTTTTTGATTGTGGCACTATGAGTTTTAATTCTTGTTGGTTTTGATCAACAGATACAGATTTAAACTATACATTGAATTTATAAATGTAAATTCAATGCATAGTTTAAATCTGTATCTGTTGATCCCACATTTATACCACTTGGGATGAATACAGTTAGCCCACATGGGCTTCCCATGCTGGGCACATTATACTAAAATCACATGGGTCCTATGTACTGATGCACATCAGAGTCAGAGAGTCTTTATTGTCATTTGCACCGCATGTAGTACATGTGATGAAATGACACAGGGTCCCAGTTACATCCAACAACAAAATGTAAGAGAAAAACTGTAATAACATCTAGGATATGAACTAAGAAAAACATCCAACTAGAAATACACTAAGCCCTAGAGTAATAGAAAAACGTCATTACAAACAGCAGCACGAACATGAGTCTTTATGAGCAGATGGTCACAGATGAACACAGCAACAAGAAAACAGATCAGCATCAGCATGATGTGATATTTCACAGTGATTATTCTTATTATTTATTTATTCATGAGTCTAACAGCCTCAGGGTAGAAGCTGTTCCTCAGTCTAGTGGTTCTACATTTGATGCTCCTCAACCTCCGTCCTGAGGGGAGTGGGGCAAAGAGTGTGTGTGCTGGGTGAGTGGGGTCTTTCATGATGCAGGTGGCTTTTTTCCTGCATCTCGAAGTGTAAATGTCTGTGATGGTGGGGAGACTGACTCCAGCAGACTTCTGTGCAGCCTTCCCCACTCTCTGCAAAGCTTTTCTTTCTGCATCTGTGCAGCCTCCATGCCACACATTGATGCTGGAGCACAGGATGCTCTCCACTGCACACCTGTATAAGGATGTGAGGACTGGACATATCTGTCCCATTCCACATGGATATCCACATGGGTATCATATAATATTGCCCTTTTCTGTCTCATAAAAATGAACTGGGGCCTAAATGTACATGCCCAGGTTGAAGCCATGTAAGGTCATCCCACATTTAGCCCACTTGGGTTAAATACAGTTAGCCCATAAGGGCTTCCCATGCTGGGGCCATTATACTAAAACCACATGGGTCCCATATAATAATGTCCATGTCTGTCCCATTCGAAGTTATCCCACATAAACACGAACTGGGACCAATATATCTATGCCCAGGTTCAACCCATGTAAGGTCAACCCAATCTTATACCACTTGGGGTAAATACAGTCTGCCCACATGGGCTTCCCATGCAGGGCCCATTATACTAATAATAATAATAATAATAATAATGAATTCAATTTATAACGCACTTTTCATTAATGAAAATCTCAAAGTGCTACAAAGTGCAACAGAATTAAATGTCAATAAAACAAGTAATAAAACAAATAAAATCAATAACAGTATCAACTAAGATCAAAGATAGAATCATGAGGAGGCAGAGTATGCTTGGTTAAAAAGAAAGGTCTTCAAGCCGCTCTTAAAGTCAACCAGTGACTGTGGAGCTCTTAGGCAGTCAGGAAGAGAGTTCCACAGGCGGGGGCAGCCACACTGAAAGCCCGGTCTCCCATGGTCCTTAATTTGGTTCTCGGAATGTGAAGTAGATGACTGTTCTGTGACCGTAGAGACCGGGTGGATGAGTATGCATGTACCACATGGGTCCCATATAAATTGCCCATTTCTGTCCCATTGCCAGTTAGCCCACATAAAAATGTACTGGTTCCTATATATCCATGCTCAGGTTAAACCCATGTAAGGTGATCCCACATTTATACCACTTGGGATGCTGGGTACATTATACTAAAATCACATGGGTCCCATATACAGATGCGCATATCTGTCCCATTCCCAGTTAGCCCAAATACAATTCAACTGGGGCCAATATATCTATGCCCAGGTTCAACCCATGTAAGGTCAGCCCACACTTATCCCAATGGGGGTAAATACAGTTAGCCCATAAGGGCTTCCCATGATGGACCCATTATACTAAAACCACATGGGTCCCATATAATAATGCCCATTTCTGTCCCATTCCCAGTTAGCCCACATAAAAATGAACTGGGGCCTATATATCCATGCCAAGGCTGAACCCATGTAAGGTCATCTGACACTTATCCCACTTGGGGTCAATACAGTTAGCACATATGGGCTTCTCATACTGTGACCATTATACTAAAACCACATGGGTCCCATATAATGATGCCCATTTCTGTCCCATTCCCAGTTAGCCCACATAAAAATGTACTGGGCCCTATATATCCATGCCCAGGTTGAACCCATGTAAGGTGATCCCACATTTATACCACTTGGGATAAATACAGTTAGCCCACATGGGCTTCCCATGCTGGGCACATTATACTAAAATCACATGGGTCCCATATACTGATTCACATATCTGTCCCATTCCCAGTTAGCCCAAATAAAATTGAACTGGGGCCTATATATCTATGCCCAGGTTCAACCCATGTAAGGTCAGCCCACACTTATCCCAATTGGGGTAAATACAGTTAGCCCACATGTGCTTCCCATGCTGGGCCCATTATACCGAAACCACATGGGTCCCATATAGTATTGCCCATTTCTGTCCCATTCCCAGTTAGCCCACATACAAATGAACTGGGACCTATATATACATGCCCAGGTTGAAGCCATGTAAGGTCATCCCACATTTAGCTCACTTGGGGTAAATACAGTTGGCCCATAAGGGCTTCCCATGCTGGGCCCATTATATTAAAACCACATGGGTCCCATATAATAATGCCCATTTCTGTCCCATTCGCAGTTAACCCACATAAAAACGAACTGGGACCTTTATATTCATGCCCAGGTTCAACCCATGTAAGGTCAGCCCACTCTTATACCACTTGGGGTAAATGCAGTCTGCCCACATGGGCTTCCCATGCTGGGCCCATTATACTAAAACCACATGGGTCCCATGTAAAATAGCCCATTTCTGTCCCATTGCCAGTTAGCCCACATTAATGCTGTATAGGACCCATATATTTAGCCCAACAGGGCCAACAAAATGGGTTCCTTTATGGGATAACCATATGGGTCTCATGCAGTTAGCCCAGATAAATCCCATGCCCACTCGTTACCCAAGTAGCCCACAATAACCCCATGTGGGGCCCAACTATGCATGCTGGCTGGGTAGAAATGAAACACAACAAACACACTGTCAGAAATGTGTGAACAAGATGAAATCTGACGATCAGCAGTCTATCAGAACCAACGATTTTGAACACAACACACAATGGACCAATCACAGCGCTTTATGCAGCCTCTGCTTCGGGACGCTAACCTAGCTTACCCCAAAGTACTGGACACTTTTTCACAAAATAAACGTACAATACACCACAGAAAATTTCTGTTAACGAGCCAAATCACATAAAGGCAAACCCCCGCACCTCCCTGAGGAAGACAGCACGTCTAACTGTTTAAAACAACGGACTATTCTCGTCGGAACCAACTGATACTGTAGTCGGTCCAAACGCAGAACTGAGCGGGTCCTCACGAACCACAACAAACACGTCGTAACAGAAAAAGGTACACTGGAGCAGCACAACAATGTGAAGACAGCAGACAACAGCAATCCGCAGATGTAATAAGATGAAGAGTGGTGGATTGGGGCGACACGGCGGTCACCGCAATGAAAAATGTATGCAGCTTCGCGACACGTTATGAAAACGTCTCATAGACACAGACAAAAATTCATCACCAGCAGCTTCAAAACAGATGTTTAAAATTGAAACAAAAATAATTCCAACGTGAAAAGAACCAGACAATGCAACAAAGCAATTCCTGGACACTCACCACCCAGAATTATCTTACCAAGTCCAAAAACAAGGATAAAACTATGCCAACAAACCGTTACAAAAGACTACAAAAACAATTTAATAACCGTCTAGGGACACGGACGAGCCATCTAATGTAAGAGAACACTTATAGGTTCTAAATAAACATGTACGGGCACCCAAATGTAAGAGATAAACGCTTAACGTGTCATCAATATGTTCGGGATATAATACTTGTCAGTTTGCTGACCAGTACAATATTACTAAAGAATTTGGAGCAGATTTGATCTGACCCAAATTCATTTGCGAGTTCACCCTTTTTCCGGATTAAATTGCTTAACTGTGACTAGACAAAATGTAATTTCACGAGAGACGTCAACTTATGTTGATCCACCAGAAGATGGACCTTTTATTGAGACAATCATAAAAGTACATTACACATTTGTATCGAGATTAGCTCTGATTTAATAACTACTGTAGACAAGAATTCAAATTGAAAACAAACAGACAAGTTATGTTTAAAGGGGACCACACATGCAAAATTCACTTCTTTTTTTTAAACTCAACTTTGGGTATGTACTTCATAAAAAAACAGTCCTAAGGCCAAAGAAATGCACCCAGTGGTTTATTTACTCTGAGTAGATTTATTTGTCTGTGATACAAACGGTTCGTTTCTCACTTCCTACGGTTTGTGACGTCACAAACCGCAGCCAATCTGCCACAACCCACCCCAACATGAGTCCAGCCCCTCACCTAGCAACCCCTGGTTAGGCTCAACCCACTTCTGTATTAAACACATGACTGTTGTTTTTCATGATTTCATCTCATCTTTTGTTTATATGTTCTTAATTTCATGTGTACAGCACTTTGTTGCAGCTGTGGTTTTTTTAAATGGCTTTATAAATAAAGTATAATTGTTATTTTTATGTTTTAGTTCAATTTTTAGTGTATTTGCGATCGCTCCCAACGCGCAGCCGGCAAAAATTAAACGAGCGGACCCCCGGCGTAGGGACCGGCGGCAACGGGACACTGCTTCTGGCGCGATGGAGCGGAGCTTCAACTGTACAGCCTCGCTGCAGCCTCGCAGCAGCGAGGACCTTCTCCTTACGGATTAATTTACGGGAGACACTTGGTGAACTTTGTGTGTGTCTTGACTGGAACAGCGATAACTCCCAAAATCGCCGCGTGCAACGAGCGGAGCTGGCGAACACCGGAAGAGGAACAAGCTAACATTAGCATCGGATTCGGGTGGTCTAATGCTAAAAGGAGCAGCAAATTGTGGCGCGCTCAGACGGGTTTCGGTAAGTTATCTTAAGCTAGCACTAACAGTAAGTCAAATGAGTAATAAAAAAAGAGCTAATTTTAAAACAACAACACATTACAGATACTGGCTGTTGCAGAGGGCGTAAACAGATCTTTGAAGGGCGTGGACTTCAGAACTTGTATCAGAAACCGGTCGTTCAAAACGAAAGTTAAAAATGGCAGAATTAAAAAGGGTATAATTAATTATCTAAGAATTATTTTGTGTATTAAAATGAATTAATATTGTCAAGATAGCACACAGACATAACATAAAAATTTTAAAGACCTATATGTGGTCCCCTTTAACTTCCTGTTGGTACATTTACTTAAAAGTTTAATGGTTTAAGAAAATAAGAATAAGGAGGAAGGATTAGAATGAAAGCTAAGTTTAACAGAAGTTAATTTTTTGAAATGCGACAGGGTGACACTTTTCCCAAACAAGTCCGGCTGGACTCCTCGCACGTTCAGCATACAATAAACGACTCTTTACCTGGTGACGAGACGTCTCTTTGAGATAAGAGCTGAGAAGTTGTGGACACTTAACAGACTGTGTTGTCCAGTAGACGTCCAGTTGCACTTCCGCGCGTGTATGGCTGATTCAACGATACGAGCAAGAGCGCCTTTCCCAGCAGGAACAAGGCCAACGTCCTGGCTGGTTTCAAAATAAAACTTTCAGAAAACAAATTCTTTCAAACAGAAATGAGTGAGTTACAGCGATGCTCTGCTGTAACTCTGGCTGAGAAACGCATGTCTAATTGACAAATGACCACAACGTTTCACCAGTTTCCAGAGAAAAACAAGTTGTTCAGTTTGTTCTCTCTTTCACACCAACGAGTTTACAGGAAGTGTCCCTTTAAGAAGGGGGTGTGACTTAGTCAAATACTTCCTGCTCATTGGTTGTTTTAGAAAGTAAAGGAGGGATTTTTCAGTTCCCATAGTGGAAGATCTCTGAAGGACACTTACATATTGTTTAGGCCCGTGGCCAGATGGAGCTTGTTCGTACAGAGAATATTATGGCTAACTTACAGACAAAGCAGAGAAGGAAGTTAACAGTTTTACCCTGAACTGTGCCATGATATTAAAGCATCCTGTACTGCAGAATTACAGCATGAGAGTGACCCTCATGTTAATACCAGATCATCATTAAATGACAAAAATATACTGTTGATCAATTCTGAATTAACACAAATTAAAAGGAAGTCTTTCTGATTGATTTGTGTTTCTTAATTCAAGATAATTGTAACAAAATAGTGTCCACTTGTCTCCTTCAGAGCTCAAGAAAAGCGTATCACTCAGAGTTTCAGAGAGATGTGAAGAGGTTTAAATCCAGTAACGGACATGAGGTGCTGTATTACTACATATATATATATATATATATATATATATATATATACATATATATATATATATATATATATATATATATATAATAATAATAATAATAATTAATTCAATTTATAACGCACTTTTCATTACTGAAAATCTCAAAGTGCTACACATATATTGAATGCTACACACATTCATAAACCGGTGGCGGCAGACTACCATGCAAGGTGCTTTCCAGTCCTACCGGGAGCAACTCAGGGTTAAGTGTCTTGCCCAAGGACACAACGACACATGGTGCGGGTCCCGGGAGTCGAACCGCCAACTTTCCGATCGGGAGACGACTGCCATTACCACTACACCACGGCCGCCTATATATATATATATATGTATATATATATATATATATATATATATATATATATATATATATATATATATATATATATATATATATATATATATATATATATATATATATATATATATATATATATATATATATATATATATATATATATATATATATATATATATATATATATATATATATATATATATATATATATATATATA
>JBBPBX010049262.1:0-12423 GCA_038048925.1 Garcialebias charrua
TGACGGTCAAGTCGTTTATCGGTCAAGAAGCCAACATTCTCTCTTGTTTTTCGTGCCAAGCGTTTGGTCTTAACCAAACCCCTGCCAGTGAACGAGACCAAACCGAGAAACCCAGAGACGAAGAGAACAATGACCCACTTTGCCTGTTTGAGGAAACCTTCTGAGCGATTACTACCATGGCTCTTTGAATGAACTGTTTGGAAGAAAAGAGTTTAATTCTTAAACTGAGCCTGTTCAAGCAGACCCATGTCCAAAGTGGAATTAGTGGTCCTAAAACAACTTTAACTGTTTTCAATTTAGAGCTGACCATGCAAAGTTTGTTTAAACCTTAACGCCTTCAGCTGAGCTAAACTCCCAGTCTGCACTTAAACTACTGTACCGTAGTTCACTACTGCTGCTGTTTGTGCTTGTTAACAATGTGACATTTGGAGTTGTTTTAAGATGACAACAGTCCACTTTGGCCTTGGCTGTGTTGTTCAGACTAGCCATTAGCTCATCGAGCAGGTCAGAAATAAATAGTTTCTGCAACCTGAGCTCGTTCAAACGCTGCGTCGGCTACAATTTTATTTGTTCCTAATGCAGAAACTCCTTCAAAATGGTAAAAATATTCTTTAGTTTGGAGATTTGGCCTGAGTTAGTTTACTGTGATTGACTTATGGAACGCAGGGATTCCCAACCCTGGTCCTTGAGGAACACCATTGTTCATGTTTTAGTTGTTTCTCTGTTCCGACACACCTGGTTTAATAAATGGGTGATTAGTGGGCTTCTGCAGAACACGAGGAAGTCATTAAATCTCTGAATCAGGTGTGTTGGAGCAGGGAAACAACTAAAACATGCATGATGGTGTTCCTCAAGGACCAGTGTTGGGAACCACTATTCCAGCCATTTTACTAAAGTTGAGCCTCAGTGGAAGTAAACCGAACGAAGCCCTGATTATGTAGAAGTGGTGCTTTGACCTGGGACTCTTCTGGAAACCTGGGGGGTTAGAAGGCCTTCTATTTGCACATCTTTGTTTTTATGCAACCAGGGGCATGATGCCGGGTACCGACCGAACGCGTTTCGGCCAGCGGAAGCGGCCGGTTTACATTGAAAGTCTATGTGGAGATGCGTCGAGACACGGCGAATCGTGAAGCGGCGCGTTTTGAGTGTTTGAAGCGGCGCTTCAGCACGCGGCAGTTCCTTTCCGCGCACGCGCGTCCGAAGCAACCTACGCGTCGAGCCGCCAAAGATCGACAAAGTTGATATTTTGCTGCTCGACGCGTCGTAGCAACCAATCGGGAGAGCCTCTGCTATGTGATGACGCAACGACAACGGGACTTTTTTTGGACTTTTTAAACTTACCCCATCGAGCCTCCATGAATGAACCAGCCTCCGGTAAGAAACTTGGCATTTTTACAGTTGCTGCTGTCCGCTCGAGCGTACAATCACCCCAAACATAAAAAAAGTTTTAATCTCAACAAAGACTTTTGGAGCTGCAGTTCGGCTTGTAGAAAACCCACTCAAGTAGGAACGAGGCTCACGTGCAGCTGATTTTATCTGCCAGCAGCATGAAACAAACAACCCGACCCGGAAAACGAGCCAGACCCCCTCCTCTGCCTCCCCCCAGTGCGCGTCATCACACGCGTCTTCAGTGGCTTTGTGTGAACGTGACAAGCGGCCAAAAGGGGGCGCCAGGAGCGTTTTGACGGAACAGGTCGGTGCCCGGCATTAAAGTCTCAACGTAAACTCGTGGAGTTCTTATTACCAGGACATAGTTGGATCCGTGCGTTGCTGTTAAACCCTACGTCGTGACTGTTCTCGGTTAACGATCCACACCGCTGCCTGCTGTGTTGGAAGTGGCAGATCTCTCATCAGTTCATCAACACGTAAAATAAAAAAGTGGTGGGGTCGTAGCCACTTGTCCCGTTTTTGTTTTTAGCTTTGTAGCACTTAGCTTTAAGCTCTTCCAGCGATCTCCAGCTTCTTCCAGCTTTTCATGTACTTGTTTGAATAACTACACGTTCGGTCAAGGCGTTCGATAGTTTTGAGCTATTTTAACGTTTCCATTACAAATGTTGCATCGCTCACCGACCAGTTTTACTTCCCCACCATGCGTTAGCATCAAAGCTGAAGTCTCGTACTCTGCCTGGAACAGGTCGTTCCGCAGTGGTTCCCAACCCCGGTCCTAGAGGAACACCACCCTGCATGTTTTAGCTGTTTCCCTGCTTTGACACACCTGATTTGAATGATTTGGTGATTGACAGGCTGAGGCAGAACTTGTGTTGGAGCAGGGACACAGCTAAAACAAGCGGGGGGGTGTTCCTCAGGAACCAGGGTTAGGAACCACTGGTTTATTGCACTTTATGAATGAATGGCAACGTTCGTTGGGTCCTGTTTTTACAGGTTTGAGACAAAACATCATTTTTAACGCTGAAGCTATTTAGATTCTCAACTGGACCTAGTTCATATTTGAGTTGTGTTAAAGTTGTGTACTTTACTGTAAAACAACATGTTTAAGTGCCTTAAAGACATTTCTGTTGACTTCGTTTTTCTTCTTTAGATTTGTGCCAGACCTGAATATTTCTGTCTCCCTCTGATGGAAATGTTTGAAATAACACATGTTGCTGTCAATAGATAAAAGTACAAAAATACATGTAGTCTTTGATCAGATGTACACCTATAGTTGCTCTATAAAACCATATATGAATAAAGTGGTGTGGATTTAACGCTTCATATTTAAAGGGATTCTTCCTGACGTGCTGAAGTTACAGCAGGGCTGTGGGTCAGAACACATTTAATTCAACACAAAGTAGAAAACTGAGTAGCTATGATTATTTTTCTAGTCTGTTTGGTCTCAGGAGAATCATTTTAAAAGAATCGCTTGTTGAAAGGTGCAATCCATAAAGTACGGCCTGTCATTCTGTTTTTTTCTGGGAGTCTGTTGAAAAGAATCACAGGAGCCTGTTTTATTTAGTTTGGTTTATTTTCTGTGCTACACTTTTGTTTTTTAACTTGAAACTTTGATGTTATATTTATCTGGAGTTCCTAATTAAAGAAGAATGAAGGTAATTCCAGTTTTCTCTCATTTCTTCAGCACTTCTGACCTGTCAAACTGTTTCAGACACAGAAGGTCAGAAATGCTGCAAAGATCAACAGAACAGCACGAACATGTGGCTCTGCTGACAATAAATGGCTGTAATCATCCGTGGGGATTCTATT
Source organism: Garcialebias charrua (assembly GCA_038048925.1). Classification (NCBI taxonomy): domain Eukaryota; kingdom Metazoa; phylum Chordata; class Actinopteri; order Cyprinodontiformes; family Rivulidae; genus Garcialebias; species Garcialebias charrua. The sequence continues at coordinate 3,199 of JBBPBX010049262.1, forward strand.
CAAGTTTTTCAGGGTCTGCCTGTGCCTGAAGGCAGCCTGACGTGCACGTTTTTGTCCTCGTGTAAACTCCACACAGAAACATCCCATGTCCAATCGGGGATTGAACCCAGGACCTTCTTGCTGTGAGTCAACAGTGCTAACCACAAAGTCCACCGTTCTGTAATTGACTTTATTCGTGTCAGGATCCACATAAACCATGAGAGAGAAGAGGTTTTCCAATTTATTTACAAAAATAAACGTTCTGGGTCCATAATGAACTCACCATAACCATCTTTTATCTAAAGTACCAACGCTGGAACTGAAAGCTCTTAACTGACCCCAGTGATGAGACAACGTTCAGTCTATTTCCTATAGTTAGAGTCAGCCTGGGTTTCCTGAGCTGTCCCTTAGTTATGCTGCTATAGGTTTAGACTGCTGGAGGACAAACTGACCACACTTTTTCACTTTGCTACTGTCTTTACTTACTCTGCTCAACCTGTTTGTATTTGTAATGATTTTTTATATCTTTAACGTGTTTTTGTCTTTCAGGTACACCTGGACCTATATCTGGACCGACCATTCTTTGTTCATTTGTCTCTCCTTTCTGTCCTCTCAACCCAAAGCAGATAGCCGCTTGTCCTGATTCTGGTTCTGCTGGAGGTTTCTTCCTTTTAAAAGGGAGTTTTTCCTTTCCACTGTTGCCATTGTGCTTGCTCAGGATGGGAGACTGCAACGAAGCCAAGACTCAACTTGTCTGTTGGATTCCTTAGATTGAGAATTTTACTAATTGACTTTTCTATGTGTGTGAAAATTTTTTTTAATTTTAAGATACAATCCCATAAACGATAAGAATACAAAATATAAAATGAAAGGTAGCAGAAAAAAGAAAAAAATCTCATATCTGCCTCTTTTTTCAAACAATTAGTTCAAACAATAATAATCTTCAGTAACAGAACAAAATGAATCAATTCCTAATTTTTCTAATACAATACACATTAAGCTACTTCATTTTTTTTTTTACAATTCAGTTTTGATCATTTTCTTAAATGTAAACATTGACTTGGCATTTTTAACATCATTCTCCAAACCATTCCACAATCCAATTCCCTGGATTGAAGTAGACTGTCTGTCCCTTCAAACTAGTTCTGAATTTTGGTTTTGCAAATATCTCTGTAACAACTTTGTCTTTTAACAAAATGTATTTGGATATTTAAAGGTAATGTGCCATTCTGAGCCCTATACATAACTGATAAAATATTATAATCTACCAAATCATGGCACTTCAATAACTTCAGTTGATAAATAATGTATTTGATGGATGACAGTAATGCTTTCTAGTGATAATTCTTACAGCTCTTTTCTGTAAAATAAAAATAGGCTTTGTAATTGTTTTACACACTTTTCCCCAAACATCAATACAATAAATTAAGTGTGGAACAATGATTGTGTTATACAACAAATACAGAGCTTTATCATTTAATAAGTCTCTGACTTTGTACAGTACTGCAATCGATTTAGCTATTTTTATTCTTACAGAATTTATGTGTTGTTTCCATGTCAGTTTGTCATCAATGATAACACCCAAAAACTTCACCTCACTCACTCTACAAATCTCAACACCCTCAATTTTGAGTGGAACATCAAGTTCTCTTTTTATTACTGAATATCATGTAATTAGTTTTATCTAGATTTAATGAAAATTTATTAAGTTTAAACCAAGTTTGTATTTTGACAAATTCTGTCTTCATTAACTCCAACATCTGTTCTATATCTTTACCCAAACAAAAAAATGTGGTATTGTCTGCAAAAAGTACACATTTAAGGAGTCCTGACACATTTACCAAGTCATTCACATATAAAATAAAAAGCTTTGGTCCAAGTACAGAGCCTTGGGGAACTCCACATGTGATATTACAGAGGTCAGATCTTACATCATTTATTTGTACAAATTGTTTCCTATCTTTTAAGTAGCTAGATACCCACTGTAATGCTGGTCCTCTAATACCATATTTGTTCAGCTTTTCTAGGAGAATGGTGTGATCAATAGTATCGAATGCTTTTTTTAAATCAACAAAAATACTGATACAATATTGTTTTTGATCGACAGCAGTAGTTATTTGTTCCATTAATTCCATGAGAGCCATTGATGTAGAGTTTTTTGCTCTAAACCCATACTGACTGTTGCTTAGAATATTTTGTTTATCTATAAATTGATCTAGTCTGTTTACAAATAGTTTTTCTAGAATTTTTGAAAACTGTGGTAACAAGGATATTGGTCTATAATTGTTGAACATACATTTATCACCATTTTTAAAAAGAGGAACTACCTTAGCTACTTTCATATTATCTGGAAATATTCCTGTTGAAAATGATAAATTACATATGTAAACGGCTCAATAACATGGCTCATTATGTCCTTTACAAACATCATATCCATGTCCACCCAGTCTTTTGATCTCTTTTTGCAATGAGTATGGTCTCACTTTATGGCTTATGTCAAAAGTTTTAAAAGGAATAATATATTTAGCAGGGATTAGTCTATTTACCCACAAAAACTAAGCTTTTTCCAAAGAAATAGAACTTTTGAGAAGAAACATATATATATAAAAAGAACTAATCTATTTGTGTTAAACAAATAAAAGAAATAAGCTATTTAATTTGTTTTAAAATAAAAAGAACCAATCTAATTTGTTTTAACCAAAGAACCAATCTAATTTGTTTTAACCAAAAAACCAATCTAATTTGTTTTAACCAAAAAACCAATCTAATTTGTTTTAACCAAAAAAGAACCAATCTAATTTGTTTTTAGCCAGAACCAATCTAATTTGTCTTAAACAATTAAATAGAACTCATACACTTTCAAAGATGTGGGAAATAATTCTCAAACACACAACAAAATAGCCCTTTATGGGCACAAAAATAAAATAAGTTTGAAACTTCTTTGATATCAACTATTGCCCAGGAAAGTAAAAACAACCGGTTTGAACTTAAAAAATGAAATAGATCAACCATTCTTCTTCACAGCATCCATCCCTTTTTTCTTTTTTTGTTTTTGGTGTGGGAGGGTAATTTCAGTGTCTTTCCTGGGGAGGGAGTGCCCCGTTTTCAGAACACGTTCTTTCTGTTCCTTGGGGATTTGTTTGTGGCAGAAATTGTTGGGCACAAATCCATGTCATCTGGGGGGAGGGGGGGTTCTTTGTGTGTGGAATAAGTCCAGTTTTTCATTGTTGGGTCCAAGTCCATCTCATCTGGGGGGGGGAAGTTCTTTGTGTGTGGAATAAGTTCATTTCATCCTGGGGGGGGGAGAAGAGTCTTTTTTTCTTCTGGGGGGGAGCTTTTGTTCAAGTCTTCCTCTTCTGTGAGTTTCTGTGCGAGTCTTTTTCTTCTTGGGTTTTTGTCAAAGTTCATTTTTGTTCTTTGGGGAGAGCTTTTTGTTCAAGTCTTTTCCTTCTTGGGTTTCTGTCAAAGTTCATTCTTTTCTTTGGGGAGAGCTTTTTGTTCAAGTCTTTTTCTTCTTGGGTTTCTGTCAAAGTTCATTCTTTTCTTTGGGGAAAGCTTTTTGTGCGCCTTGTGGGTGGAGGGCATCAGGCAGTTCGATGGCTTCAGTCTTGTCCAGCTGTCTGTTGTTTAGTCCATTCAGGCATGAATTGTGGGCACAGTAGCAGGTCGCAACCCTGAATTGTGTGTGGCATAGTGTAGTCAAGCCACATGTCTCGACAAAATGGGGAGCTTTGCTCTGACCAGATCCATCTCAAAATCTGGCTCAGCGATCGTTCCAAACTTCTCCTTCAGGGGAGCACCGGTCACTCAGATGTAACAGCTGCTGCTTTTTCTCTCGAGAAGATGACGTGTCCTTTCCTCCACCTGTAGGGGTCCCGTCCACCCTCGTTTGCAGCCGTCCCTAGCAGGACCTCGAGTCAAGGCGGGATTCACTGGCATCACTGGCAACTCCTCCTGAAGGAGTTCCGGAAACCTGTAGTCTTTTTGAGAGGAGAACTGGACACCAAAAAACTTGCAATTTGTCAAATAAAACTAAGGCCTTCGGATCCCATGAGCCATTTGTGGTCTGGGGAAGGTCAAACTGTGGGTTTGCCAATTGTTGGTAACTCCTTAGTGAGTCAAATCTGTTAACTTAAACTAAATTCTGTAATTGGCTATAATAATAATTGTTTCTTTAAACTTAAAATAAAATTCCATTCTTACTATCTAAAACATTTGTATTTAATGGCAAAAAACAACACAACAACAAATGATTTCATTCTTCAGTGAAAATGAGTAATCACTCACTTTGATTTGAGGTTAGTTTTTAATTAGTAAGTTGTTCGTAATTAGCATGATCATTGTAGCAGGAGACAGGAGACGATTTATACTCACTTAAAATACTTTACCTTTTTCATAGTCTGTGGAAAAAGGCTAAACATACATACAGACATAGACAGACATATACGTACAGACAGACATACATACATATAGACATACATACATATATACATATAGACGGACATACATATAGACATGCATACATATATACATATAGACGGACATACATATAGACATGCATACATATATACACATAGACGGACATACATATAGACATGCATACATATATACACATAGAATTTACAATAAAAACTGTGGTTCATGTGCTCAAAATAAGTCCAGTCTATAGTCAGAGTCAGTCGTGTTTTAAAAATATAGAACCACCACATTTCAAAATCAACCTTTCAAAACAACCTTTTGAATAGATCCAAAACTCCAGGGCGTCCCCCATCTTTTCTCTTTGGATCTGTTAAAAATACCTTTTTATCAAATGACATATACAGTGCCTGTTTATTAAACAACATATATAAAAGCAATGTGGTTTGTAGGTTTATCTGATTTATCCTACAGTACAACGTGCTTCTTAAATTATCCTTTAAATGGCTATGCTTTCGAATATAAAAATCTAAAAAGTTATTTTTTGTATAACTGATCATCTAATCAATGAATGAGCTGTTTCCTTTTATGAGCCTTCATTAATGTTATTAGTGATATATTCTTTATTATTATTAGTTATTTCTAGGAACACTTTCTCTTCCCTTTTTTTTTTTGTTTTGTTTTCCTGTCTGCTTGGCTTGTTTCTATCGTACAGCACCTTGGTTGGCCCGCGTCCGCCAAAGTGCTCTATAAATAAAGTGGTATGGTATAAATAACAATCTAAGATTTAAAGCATAAAGCTATAAAAATTGTTTTAACAATAACTTCCTTGTGGCAAACCAGACCCACCAAAACGCACTCAGTCAGTTCAAGGACAATTGCTATCCTTCCTTCAGCTCCACAAAACTTTTGCATGAATGTTTGTGGAGACACAATTTTAATCTGTAAAAGAAAATATAAACATTAACTTGTTTCAGGGTTATGAGCTGGGATCATTATCTCTGTACCATCACGAAGTTACTGGAAGTGGAAAAATAAGTCGTCAGACCCACATAATATAAACTACAAATTCTGTGGCCTTGCTCTAGCAGGCCATATCATGAGAATGTGTTACATTAAATAAAATTAAGCAGACTGCAGTTTTGAAACACGATACCAGGATTATTGACAGATCTTCACAGATCTATACGGGGGGCATGACCTTCAGCTGGACAGTTGGCGTGGTTGACTTCAAGACCTGTTCTCTTTGTCTTTCTGGAGAACCTGTTCAGCTCCCTCTTGTCACAGCATCCAGTGAGATCTTTGTTTCTGGGCGAGATCTTTGCTCCTGGGTGAGATCTTTGTTCATCATCGATCCATCACACCCGGACCGCATATACTGGTCATTTGTGTTTGATGACCGTGTTCTGACAGTACTTTGTGAAAGTCTTTGTGGTGTCTTTTGTTCAGAGAAAAGTCCAGTGCCCTCGTTCAGTGCCATAGGTTTTTAAGCCCCTCGAATGTTTATTTTGAGCAGGGCAGCCTGGGAGTCCAGCCTTGGTGTTCTCGGAAGTCAGCGAGCCAGTTCCGGACATGCCCTAAATATTGAATCTGATCCGATCCAATCAATAACCACAGTAGTTTGTGATTCAAAAATTCAGACGCTGCATGTGTGTTTGACATGGTCCTATCTTAATGAACTGTATGTACTACTAACTATGTGTTTTTGCAAGTGTCGTGAGGTCCAGGACTTACGTTTTCCTCTTTCCACAAACATCGCGAGGCTGCTTCTAAAATAAATAAAAAATGAGAAAATAGAAAAATGTAAAAATCCTTAACAAACCAGGTTCAAAGTAATCATGTTAATTCTATAAGCAATTACCTTGAATAGAGCCACCTCTGCAAGTCTGGTTTGCACAATGGAATTTTAAATGTACATTTACATAAAAGTGAATTTTCAACAGAGGCATCCTTTTAATCTGATCTGCATAATAGATCTAAAATCATTAATTTACGTATGAGTAAAATTGTCAATTTAACCTGAAACTAGAAATTTTACCACTTTTCAGTGGTTTACTTATCAAAAGTTATATTATTATTACTGTATACACAGCCCCAATCTGTTTGAATAAAAACAACTCTTACTGCTGTCAAAGCCTATGCATTGTATGGTCAAATGATATGTTATTCTAATTACCGTTCAAATATACCAGACCTCTTTTTGCCTCTAATGGTCATAATTTATGCGAAAACAACACCAAAATTAGGTTTTAACAGTGAAATGTGTCTTTCACTCCTGGCGAGTTGGCTGGATTCTTGTGCGTATTAAACCTACTTGCAGAAAAGTTACTTCTAATAAAGCATTTTTATTATTAATCATTACAGTCACATTATATAACTCTTAAAAGGAAACAGCACTTATAATCTACTTAACTGTGTAACAGTTCTTTAAAATTGATAAAACATTTTCAATGTATGCAAAAATCGTTTAAAAATGATGAATTTAAACTGAGCGTTTCAACTTACAATCTAGTCAAAAATTTATTTGACAAGAATATATATATATTTTTATCCTTTATAAGTGTCAAAGTTTTATCAATTTAGTTAAACTTTTAAAAGACAGAAATTACTGGCAAGTCTAAAAATAAATTTCTGCTAAATTTTTCTAAGACTTGTTATCCTAAAATGCCTAAACTTAATTTTGATCTGATTATGGTTGTTAATTTAAATTAACAGGCTTATTATAAAAGTTTAAATAGTCAATAATTGTAATTCAATGCAGTATACCGGTAATACTTTCTCTACTTCCCATTTATTTTGCATTAAATCCAAATATATTCCGCGTTTTATCAACATCCTATGCGACTGCTATAAAAACATCCAGTTCCTCTCACTTCACCTCGCAGTAACAGACCCTACTCAGAATCTGAAAACATGAACTGAACCTCTCTGGATGACCAAGATAAAACTGTTTTTGTTTCATGAATGTTACTTTTCTGTTCCCCTCAGATAATCACAGGTGTCTGTGAGCATAGTTGCCAAGTCCGCTCATCATAAGCTACTCTGGGCTCTTTGTTTTCTGTAGTCGCTTATCGTGGTTACTTGGGCTTACTTTGAACTTAAAGTCGCTTATTTGGGCTTGTTATTCATTTCACTTTATTCTTCGTCTAGTGACAAAACCACGCTAAAATTAGCTCCAATAAGTGGGGAAATATGGGGAAATAATATAATTAAAAAATGGGAGAAAAGGGCGCATACTTAGCATGGTTAGCTGTTCAATTTTTTAGTTTATTTTTACTAAGTTGTACGCAGCTTTCATGAATGTCTATTGTCGTCATTGTCAAGTGTTGTCATCACTCTTCATTTAAAATTCAGATCTCAAATGAGTCCCAGAGGTTTAATGGGATTAATCTGTATAAATATGCAAAATGTATCTTTATTTTTTAGAGTGGCTATGTTTTTCAAAGTGTTTAGCATAATTTTTGCCGTTTGTATGCAACGTCATAATAAATGTATGTGTATACTGGTTAAAAACGGTCTTAGTTTTACACAATGGGGTGGGTTGCCAGTTGGGCTCGTTTTGGGCTTGTTTTGGGCTGGTCGTTTGCTTCTGTCGCGAGATCTGGCAACACTGTATCAAAGTTCTCATGACAACAAGGCCTCCTGAATTCTTGCCTCGTCATCATTCAGCTTTTTCGACAGAACTATTTCGATAAAAATTGGTAAGCGAATTCTCAGTTTCTTTTTGCAGAGAAAACAATTCAGAAACGTTTGGTTTCACAGTACAACGGCATTTGCACTGTCTTCGGACGGACGAAGCTTTTAGCTGGCGGCTCCGTCAGCATTAGCTTAGCTTTCATTTCCGATAAAAAACGTAATTTTTGGATTATGTAAAATCGGATCTTTCTTCGTCAGATTTTCATGATAAAAACGGATCCGTCCGCTTGGTTCAGCGAAACAATTTGGAGTCTTTCTCGCTAAAATTTTATTAAATCGGACCGCTGGTGTGGGCGCCATGCCTACTGTTAAAACGTCCTAATTTAACGTTGTTAAGCCTTTAAAACCTAAAGTATTTGGATTAGAATTTTATAAACTAGATTGATCAAATACTAAAGTCTTTTTGTCGCATTCGGCTACATGCATGATTTAAAAAAAAGTATTTAAATATTTATTTTATATTTAACCATAAGTTTTTTTTAGGTCCTGTAAATCAGAGATGATTATGTAACCTTTTATATGTTTATGTTTATGTTTATGTTTATTAAATTTGTTCATTTTTTTACAAAAGAAACAATACAAGGCAATCTCATAATGATAGTGTACAAAAGGTAAAAAAATGAAAGGTGGCAGAAAGAAGAATAAATCTTATTATATCTGCCCCTTATCTCCAACAATCAGATTAAACAACAGTAGTCAAACCACCTTTTATACACCTTTTACCTTTTATAACCTTTTATAACTGTTCTTAATAGCAGGAAAAATACAATGGGAAATGTTTGCAATCAATCCTCTCTCAGTCACGTTTTAAATGGAATGCTGAAGTAAGAAAGTAATAATTTGTATATGTGTGTTCACAGATCCACCGAGAATCCTCCAAGCAAGACAATCAAATTTCTCGGTTTGTAAAATTATTTAAATAAAAATCTACTTCTCAACATCAACTTTAGTTCTCGTGCCATATTTATGTTTATTTTTATTTTATTTATGTATGTTTCATTAGTACTGCCTCTCTGTTAGCACAGTACTTTTCTTGTAAGTAAATACAGTATAAATTCTCACACAGACGGGGAAGGAGGGGGTGGGGGAGGGAGTGGGGGAGGAGGGAGTTTGTCAGTTTCTGCTCCGAAACCA
>JBBPBX010049262.1:12558-25431 GCA_038048925.1 Garcialebias charrua
GGGGAGGGATGGGGGGATTGGGGGGGGAAGGTTGTTAGTTTCTGCTCTGAAACTAACATTTTATAATGAAGGATAAAACAGCCGAAACTGTTTGTTTTGTCACTTAGCAAAATAACTCATGATCCACTAAATTATTTTTTTTTGTAAACCTTCAAAAGTAATAAACGGTTGGACATTTACATTTAATTAACTTTAGTAGCAAACCCAATGAACCAAGTTTGCCTTTGACAAGTTTATCTGGAGGAGGTGAAGATGCAGCTGCATCCATTCAAGGCTACTAGAGTTCTTGTTTTAAAATAAAACAAAAACTTATCAGATGCTTCGCTTCCCTTGACTCATTCTGCCATATTTCTTCTACAGACTGAAGTTCTATCTCCTTTTTTTTTTTTCCTTTAGACAGACAACCTTTTGTGTACAGTATTTATTAATATATGTGAGCAAATTAATACTGTATCAACCTGGGAAACCTTTTAGATCCAGTTACATTTAACTCCCAAAATAGAAATTTCTCAAACACAAAAAACAAGGTACCTGCACATTCACTCTCAGAGAACAGAAAACAGGCTGCAGGCTCAGCTCGGGTGGGGGGGGGTGAAGGCCCACAAAAACAGATAACAGACAGGAGCCGAGCTACTCATGCACACACTGAGGAAAATGGGAGGAAGAAAAGAAAAAACCAGAGGTTTAGGGCTCCAGAAACACAAACATTACACGTAAAAAGGACTAAACAAAAAACAGAATGACGCGTCATATATAAATATAAACGTTCTTGTCTTAATTTCTCTTCCTGCCTGGCCGGACATGGCTAAACGTCCAATTTAAAGGTCTGGCAGCCAGCCTCACATTTCTGGTCTTGGCGTATTTTTGGCTGCCCTCGCTTATAAATCACAGAAATCTTGGTTCTGCCAACTAGCGTGTGCGCAGAATTCGCCTAGTTATCGAAGAGCAGACACCTCATTCATAATTTCAAGTCATCGGCTCAGGGTGAACTATTTCCTGTTACTGTAATCAAATTGTTTTAAAAACGACATATCAACAAACACTATTTAACACTCACATTTCTTGCTGACCTGCGTGGATGTCTAGGAATCTCCGCCAACCCGATCCTGACCGCACCATGGACAGAGGAAGCTGGCCAGAGACAAACCCAATCACTGGACTTTCTGCCATATTTACCGTGCCTCGCAGCTGCGCTCCGTTCAGAGGTCTTCAGGAGCAGGCGTGGGGAGAATGGGTTTTCGGCACCAAAATGATGGGGATTTTAAACCCCTGTTACCTTAATAAAAACCACACAAAGATAAACAAGAGAACAGTGTTAAATCAGACAAACAACCTTGCAAGGGGGAAGGGCTTTTAATGTCCTTTGAAACTAGTTTGGTCTCAAATACATTGTCCTGCACAATTCCAAATTGTACTGGACATGACAAGCTATTTAAACAAGAAGCAGGTGGAGTTTGACAAGCTCTGACGTCTTACAGATAAAACAAACAAGTCATGGTTCTGATCCTACAAGAACATCTAATCCAAATATTGTCAAGGCTAGGAGACTGTCTTTTCTGTATCAAGGAGCAAAGTAAACAACATGTTTGTACTATCAAATATAAGTGTTTAAAGGGAACAGAGAATATTTGATATAAGTGAGCTGGGTTATAATTATTGGGTCAGAGTAATTAGTTTTAGATGATAAATATTGAACATCTCCATCACCTAAGACCGCTGTTATCACTCCTTTCGGCCTGTTTGAGTTTTTGCGCATGCCTTTTGGTCTTAAAGGTGCAGCCCAAACGTTCCAGCGGTTGATGGATTCGGTCTTAAGGGGATTGTCCTTCGTGTTTGTGTACTTGGACGACATCCTTGTGGCTAGCAGCTCGGCTGAACAGCACATGTCCCACCTCCGTGAGGTTTTTCAGCGCCTAGCAGCACATGGCCTGATTGTAAATACAGCGAAATGCCAGTTTGGGTTGCCAGTCATTGATTTTTTGGGCCACCGCATTTCTGCCAGTGGTGCTGTCCCGTTACCAAACAAAGTGCAGGCGGTGTCCAATTTTCCACAGCCCCAGTCTGTTAAAGCGCTACAAGAATTTTTGGGAATGGTTAATTTCTACAACCGTTTCCTCCCCAGGGCAGCACAACTGCTGCGACCGCTCTATGGAGCGCTAAAAAAGAAAAAGCCCAACGACAGTGTTGACTGGACACCAGAACGCCTACAGGCATTTGGTGATGCTAAAACTGCATTGGCCACTGCTGCCCTTTTGGCCCATCCATCCCCAGCGGCACAAATAGCTTTGACAACAGACGCATCTGATGTTGCGGTGGGGGCTGTGTTAGAACAGCAGGTTTCCGGGGTTTGGCAACCGCTTGCATTTTTCAGCCGTACGCTACGGGACAATGAACTTAAATACAGCGTTTTTGACAGGGAGTTGCTGGCACTTTACCTGGCTACACGCCATTTCAGATTTTTCCTGGAGGGCCGCCAGTTCACTGCATACGTTGACCACAAACCCTTGGTGTTTGCTATGTCAAAAATTTCTGACCCCTGGTCTGCTCGCCAGCAACGCCACCTCGCAGCGGTGTCTGAATTTACTACGGACATTCAGCATGTGGCTGGCAAATCCAACGTGGTGGCCGACTGTCTCTCCCGGGTGCTGATCTCTCCCGTGTACGTTGGCATCGATTTTTCTGCTATGGCTGCGGACCAACGTAGCGACGCAGAAATACTCGAGCTCCAGTCCGGGCCCACAGGCCTCGAGTTGGAGGAACGGCAGGTGAATGACGGAGGTCCTCTCCTGCTCTGTGACGTTTCTACTGGCAGGCCCCGCCCTCTGGTTCCAGTTTCATGGCGACGCCGCGTTTTTGATTCTTTACATTCCCTTTCTCATCCAGGTGTTAGAGCCTCTGTGAAACTGGTCAGTTCAAAGTTTGTTTGGCCCGGTCTGCGTAAAGCAGTTAAGGAGTGGGCAGCAGCGTGTGTCCCATGCCAGCGTGCTAAGGTTAACAGGCACACCAAAGCACCTTTGGAACCCTTCTCCATCCCAGGTCGGCGGTTTGACCATGTGCACGTAGACCTGGTGGGCCCTCTGCCTCCATCACAGGTTTTACTCATCTGCTGACTATGATAGACCGGACCACCAGGTGGCCTGAGGTGGTTCCTCTGGCATCCACAACGTCTGCAGTGGTGGCCCGGGCATTTTTGTCTACCTGGGTTGCGCGTTTTGGCCCCCCTTCAGACATTACATCGGACAGGGGCCCTCAGTTTGTTTCTGAGCTTTGGTCTACCATGGCCAAGGGTCTGGGGACTAACGTCCACAGGACCACCGCTTACAACCCCCAAGCTAATGGTTTGTGTGAACGGTTTCACAGGTCATTGAAAGCTGCACTTCGTGCTGCATTGACCGGTGACAACTGGATTGACCGTCTTCCCTGGGTTTTGTTGGGTTTACGTACCGCAACCAAAGAGGACCTGAGCTCTTCCCCGGCTGAACTGGTTTTCGGTCAGCCTGTGCGCGTCCCCGGCGAGTTTTTACCTGAGGTTCCCTCACCACAGTTCGCTCCACCGTTGCACCATTTTTCATCTCAGGAGGGCTCTTTTCGTGTCCCTGGCCCGGTACACCATTGTTTACCGCAGTCATTTGTCCCTAAGAGTCTGGAGTCCTCTAAATTTGTTTTTGTCAGACACAATGCACACAGGACACCACTACAGCCTTTGTATGATGGCCCATTTCGGGTTCTCCAACCAGGTCCAAAGCACTTCCTTTTGGATTTAGGGGGTCGTACTGAGACTGTCTGTATCGATAGGCTTAAACCAGCTCATGTTATGTCAGATGATCAGGTTGTTACGGCCCAGGCTCCTCGCAGGGGCAGACCTCCATCCACGTCGCTAACGGACTGCTGTCCTCCTTCCAGAGACTCTCAATGGCCAGCGGAACCCGACTCTTCTGCAGCCCCTCCTCGTCGCCCTCCGCTTCATCAGACTGGTTCCGCAGGGCCCAGGTTCAGCCGTTCTGGTCGTTTGATCAAACCTAAAATTCTGGACTAGTAATGGACCTTACTGGGTGTTCTGGGGGGGCGTGTGTGGTGGACCACTAGGGGACTCTACTCACACCCAGTGGACCGGATGTTTTACCGGATGTTTTATTGTGAAAGGGTTCATGTATAAGGTGTGTTTTTGGTGCTTACCGCCAGAACTGTTGGAGTTGAGTAAAGTGAAGTTCTGCATCCCGTCTTCTGTGTCGTCTTTGCATCTCCTCCTACAACCCGCTGTTAACTAGCCAATAAAAACCGAGCTTCTCACTTCTCATGCTCCTAACCCACGCCCCCGCCTGTCCCAGCCCCAGCGGCCGCGCACGTTCTCGTTCAAAGGATTGCAAAGCGATGCAGAACTGTTTTGTATGTGACACAAATGTATTAAATTCCCCTTCTTCATCCCTGATCTGGACTTTTCTTTTGTTTTTTTGCCAAAAGTCAAGTGATCGCTTCCTCCTCCGCTGACTCCATGACTGAAATGATGAGGAAATGAATGAATTTGTCACGAGCGAATTAAACTCGGGTTCAACGTGGCTGCGCGAGGCTCTGCAGATTTCCTGGTGTTCTGGTGTGCTGGACCAGCGCTCCATGTTTTTATTTTATTTTTTAGAACGTTTTATTAACATATAAACACAGAATATCGCAGCGGCTGCGACAGGACATGCAGTGGAGGCGGAGCTAAGGAGGCTGAGCTGAAGTTCAGCGAGAGCAAGGGGGAGCAAAGCCATATATGGCTCTGAGGGGGAGGGACCAGACATGTGTCTCTGTTCAAAAAATGTCTAAGTTCCAGCGTGTTCCAAAAACTACAGACTGTAGCTTTAAAGAGTAACTTACCTCACCGTCAAAATATAGCTCCGCCCCCATACCAGATTCAAAAACTGCATCAAAATGGGTGTGTCGAGAGACAAGGAGGGGAGGAGTTGGGGGGTTATGCTGTGTTCACGCCCCCTCTAGCAACAAACTAAAACAAACTAAAACTCTAGCAAACAACTTAAAACAAGCAACAACAAAGAATAAATATGTAGATGTATTTATCTATTCTCACCCGATCTATCCAAAACAAAAGGCTTAAAAAAGATGAAAATAATACCACAAGGTATTCCGTGACCAGGGATTGAACCTTGGTCTTTTGGATCCCAAACCTGCACCACCACCACTGCCCCATGGTATTCATGCATCAGTTGTCCATTGCACAATAAGAAAATAAATACAACCAAATGGTTTTGATGAAGTGAAAAGTATTCTTAAAATAAATAAGTTAAAATATACAAATAACTAGTGCCATTCCAAAAACTATAATATGCTTTGTTGCAGTTATTTTCCAGTGTGCAATGTACCACTTCCATATAAGGTATGAACTGCAGCGAGGACCTTCCATCTCTGCAGGGGATTGGCTCTGCTTGAACCACTTTTGTGACATCAGAGTGTACAAGACATGTCGGAGTGAATAGTCCTTGACCAATAAGAAAATTAGGCTGCAATACCACAGTTCAACCCATAGGATTAGTGAAAACACGTTTTTAGACCAAATATTGTCGATTTAAACTAGGGATGCACCGATCCACATTTCTCACTTCCGATCCGATACCGATACTTATTAACTCAGTATCGACCGATACCGATACTTTCCCGATCCGATACTGTTCAGGTATTTGACTCTGTATAATGAAACTTTTGCACCCAAACTATTCATTTTAACATTGTGTGAGATAAACCCAATGAAGACACTCTTAAGCCTTACAATAGGGAACCCCCTTATTGTAAGGCTTAAGAGTGTCTTCATTGGGTTTATCTCACACAATGTTAAAAAGGGCAGTCACAGATTGTGATTGAACACAAGTGCTCTTTGAAGCTGGATCGGAAAAGTATCGGCAGGTTTGATCCGATACCCGATACTTAAATAATGCTGGTATCGGATACCGATACCGATACTGGATCGGATCTGCCCCATCCCTAATTTAAACTAATACACACAAATATATGAAAATTACCACAGACATAGTGCTATACATCATTTTAGACACATTCTAGGGAGTTTATCAGCTAAAAAAGTTGTTTTAGAGGTAAGTTACACTTTAAAGTTGGTCGTCTCGCGCCTTTCATGCCAGTTTTACCTAAAGACACTACAGCTGTTTTGGTCAAATCACAGGTGAAACTGTTTGAGCTCAGTGTGTTATGACTCTCAGCTACTACCACTCACAATTTAAGGTCAATATCAATATAAATGACTTGATTATAACCATTTTTCGTGATGATTGAGGTCGATTGGCTGCAGTGGTCATCTTGAAGTTGGTAGACTCTAAAAGTCGAGGAGTTTTATACAAACATTCAATGATTACTTTCTGGGAGTTTCATTAAAATCCATCCCGGAGTTAATGCAATATTTTGCTAACAAGCACCTACAAATGCAGCCAAAGTTCCATCAATCTGTCCATTATCTGTTCTGAAGTCAGGTCTCGGGGGCAGCAGCTTGAGCAGGGAGGCCCAGATATCTCTTTCCATAGCCACCTCTTCTGGGAGGATGCCAAGGTGTTCCCAGGCCAACCAGTGTGTCCTGGGTCTTCCCCGGGGTCTCCTCCCAGTTAGAAATGAACTGAAGCATCCTTACCAGATTCCTGAACCACCTCAACTGGCTCCTCTCAATGTGGAGGAGCAGCGTATCTACTCCAAATGTCCCTCAGATAACTACAACTCTCACCGTATCAGCTACCCCGAGGAGAAAACTAATAGTGACCGCTTGTATTCACAATCTTGTTCGTTCAGTCACTTCCCAGCGATTGTGGCCATAGATGATGATAAGAATGTAGAGCGACTGATAAACAGAGCTTCACCTCACAGCTCAGATGGATGGATGATTAAAACTTAGGAATGAAGAGAAAAACTCACACTAGTATATGGATGCAAAACTTAATTTTATTCTATTTTTAGCAGTCAGGTGGATCTTGCAGCTCTAAATAATAGGAAAGATGAAACAAATGTTTTCTTTCTTATGTGTTCATGTTGTATAATAACGATAGGAAAGCATTCTTGTTTAAAACAGTGTCTCATAAGACAAAATTGTTGTATTTTTAAACCTTAAAGGTGCTATATGTAACTTTCTGTAGCACGCAGCACTTAGAAATATTTTCAACAGGGAAAGCATTCTGCTCCCTCCACCTCAGAGCCATATATGGCTCTGTCCCCCCGTGGTCTGCTGAAATTCAAACTCAGTTTTTATTGGCTGGTTACAAACTCTGTTTTTATTGGCTGGTTAACGGCGGGTCACTTTTGCTTTTTAGAAATGCTTATTTACCACCAGGAGAAGCAAGGGGACTATAGTTTTTTCAGAGATTACCTGTCTAACATCAGTCTGTCAGGAGATAGTGACAGAGTGAAGAAATATGTTAAAAAAATATTTTTAGAAAAGTTACATATAGCACCTTTAAAGTGATCTTTTGGCTTGATTTTAACCCGACATATCGTCTATGTAATCTTAACCTGCAAAGTAACTCAACAATCAAATTAATCATAAAAGTACTACTACAAGAGAATACAGTACTGTACTATGAAACTACACAACTTCACATGGTTAGAGGTTAATAAGTAGCTTTTATTTTGAAGGCCGTGCGGGCCGTCTTCCGGCTCCGTCTCGTTCTGTTTGATGTCTAGAGGAGCTCGCGCTGCTCGTTTCCACATGCTAATCATTAACAGCGGAGCATTACGTCAGGTGCTTGGCAGCGCGAGGAAGCCCCAAAATAGTGAGTGTGTGTGTGCGTGCGTGCGTGCGCGCGTGTGTGTGTATGTGTGTGTGTAAAGGCGCGAGCAGGAAACTCAGGAGTTTCTACAGAAACAACGTCAGATTTATTTTTATTTTACTGAAAAAATAAAAAAGTGACTTTACGTTTTAATTTTTTTGTCTATACTGTCCTTTGGGCTATAAACATTAAAAAAAGAAAAAAAATATATAAGCTTTTGTTTACATTTCTTTGTCATTTCAAGTACTTTTTCCAAGTACTTATCAAGATGAGAATCTGCAAAAGTGCAGTGGTGGCCTGAAGGGGGGGTACATGGTGGCAGCTGTTTTCAGTGCTCTATAAATAAAATGGTAAATGGTATGCTCAGAAAGGATGGAGATTCTTGAGGTTGACTAATTGAAGAGTTCAAGTTCGAGTTGAAGAGAGGGTCATATAGTTTAAATAAACATGATTTCTTGTAATAAATAAATTAAATAAGTAACATGACCGGCCAGTTCTCATGAAAACACACCATGTCACTGTTGCACTGAAGTAATGGAGAGGCTCCTCCTACTGGTGATGAAGAGAAGCAGAATCCAGCAGGTGATTTTATTTTTTCATCCCCATTGGAAAATTAATAATCTGCATTTTCCGCATGTGAGCACATGTGAAGCAGAGAGCTGCTGGCCTTGCTCAAGGGCCAAAAGTGGAGCAAATGAGGGTGGAGGCTGGTGTGGCCATTTCACCTTTTTCACCCACAATTTGATGTTGTCAGTCCGGGGAATTGAGCCAGGGAGTTGATGGACAACCCTCCGATCACAGGCCCACCCCCTCTCACCTCTGCACCCCCTCCTAAAGAGTGCTGCACTGACAGTTCTCCTCTCAGATGGTTTCTCACCTTCATTCAGCGTGCTGCTCCTCCACTCATCACACACACCTGTCCTGCAGTCTCTTTGTCTCCTGATGAGTCCTGCCTGGAGAAACTCTCTCTATCCCTCCATCCTCCTCCAGTGGAGGACTTTGCTCTTTTCTTGGTGCAGTCCTGTCTGCATGACGACTCTGGTCACACTGAAGATAACTCGTGCCATCATCTGCTGGACACTGTTGGACAGGTCCTGAAGTTTGCAGCCCTCTTCTACTGGATCCCACAGAGCAAACGGGCCTGTTGAAATGATCAACTGTCTCTTGACCTCCTGCTCTGTCACCCTCAAACACTCTTTAATGAACCCTCACAACGCCTCACACTTCCTGACCTTGTTCTACTGCAGCCACAACTTTTCTGCTCTGAAGCTCTTGTCTGATGTTCCACTGCCTCACCTACTGTATACAGTGTGTTGAGGTTGCAGGATCCATTATCTATAGATAATGGATCCTGCAACCTCAACACATCCAGGAGAAAATCATTCTGTTTTTCACATTTAACATAATGTCAACTGAAAATACAATTTCCATCCATCCAGCAATCCATCCATCCATCCATCCAGCCATCCATCATTTTTACCCACTTCTTCCTTTTCAGGTCATGCGGGCCATCACTGTGCGAGAGGCGTGGGACACCCTGGACATGTCTCCAGTCCATCACAGGGACACATAGAGACAAATGAGACAAACATTCACTCTCTCACTCACACCTAGAGACAGTTTAGAGTTACCAATCAGTCTAACATGCATGTTTTTGATCTGTGGGAGAAACTGGAGTACCTGGAGAAAACCCACACATGCACAGAGAGAACATGCAAACTCCACCCAGAAAGGCCCCCGGACCGGGATTTGATTTGGCGACCTTCTCACTGATAGGCCACAACTCTACCAACTTAGCCATTTTCTAAAGGTCCATCCATCCATTATCTTTTGCTTATTCCGAAATCGGGTCGCGGTTTAGTGGCTTGAGCAGGGAGGACCAGACATTTCTTTCCACAGCCTCTTCCAGCTCTTCTGGGAGGACTCCAAGGTTTTCTCAGACCAACCGAGAGACACCGTCTCTTCAGCGCAGTGGCGGCTCCAGAGATATTTTTCTGCAGGTGCTAAGGGGGGGCTAAGCATTTTACTGAGGATGCTATGAAGGATACTTTGTTCTTTCAGTTCTCAAGGTCAATGTGAGTCATTCACATCACATGTGGTACATAAGGTGGAATGAAACTATGGACAGGGTCCCAGTTACATCCAACAAAAATACAAATTGTAAAGAAAAACAGTAAAAAAGATCTGAGACATGAAATAAGAAATACACTAAACTAAAAATACACTAAGCATTACTAGTACGAAACAATGCGCCAAATAGCAGCACGAACATGAGTCTGTGTGAGCAGATGAGGACGAGTGAACACAGCAACATGAAATAGATCAGCAGCATGAGATCAGCAGCACATAACCAAATGGTATTACAGTGATTTGTTTTCACAGTGATAAATCAGACTAGGGGTTCATGAGGTAGAAGCTTGTAGCCATAACGAAGGGTGAGATGGAGGAAGAAGGGTGCCACTTTTTCCATCTCAGCCCCACTACATTTGTTTTATTTATTTTTCATTCATTAAAGTTTGGCACCCACTGGTCAGTTTACTGACCAACAACAACTTAATCAATATATTCTACAAAGTACTTCAGTGACAGATTCGGATTAGTAAAGGGTGAATATGTTATTACAGGGAGTTCTACGGTGGCCCTGAGGTGCAAAACACATTAACAAATAAGGCTAAACACTTTAACAAATAGTTCTGAAACAAATTAACATTTTCTGAAACACTTTAACAAATTCTGAAACAAATAAACATTTTCTGAAACAAATTAACATTTTCTGAAACACTTTAACAAATTCTGAAACACTTTAACATTTTCTGAAACAAATTAACATTTTCTGAAACAAATTAACATTTTCTGAAACACTTTAACATTTTCTGAAACAAATTAACATTTTCTGAAACAAATTAACATTTTCTGAAACAAATTAACATTTTCTGAAACACTTTAACATTTTCTGAAACACTTTAACATTTTCTGAAACAAATTAACATTTTCTGAAACAAATTAACATTTTCTGAAACACTTTAACATTTTCTGAAACACTTTAACATTTTCTGAAACAAATTAACATTTTCTGAAACACTTTAACATTTTCTGAAACAAATTAACATTTTCTGAAACACTTTAACATTTTCTGAAACAAATTAACATTTTCTGAAACAAATTAACATTTTCTGAAACACTTTAACATTTTCTGAAACACTTTAACATTTTCTGAAACAAATTAACATTTTCTGAAACAAATTAACATTTTCTGAAACACTTTAGCAAACGAGAGAATCACACGGAAAGGGAATGTCCTAACGAGGCTGACCCGGAAGTGATGACCCGGAAGTGATGACCCGGAAGCGGTCATTTTGACCCAAGATGGACGACAGTCGAGTCACGTTTTGCCCGTTCTGTGGGACACCTATAAGTTTATTAAGCTGTTTTGTTTTTCGTGCGGTCGATCCTTGGAGTTTTTAAATGGCACAGAGCAGATGGATGCAGGAGAGGGGACATCTCAACAACCGGACAATGCCAAACAAAGTACCGTAAGTGCAGCGTAATGTTAGCATTTTTAATTAGCCTGTGAATAAAACATACAGTATTAGCGCTATTGGTTACCTCATTTTGATTTTTGAGACCGACCTTTTTTAATTTCAGCAGAACAACCTGGCCCATCATATAAATGTTTCAAAGAGTACCGAAGCTCCAAGTCCAAAGAGCTTCAGGATTTTAACTACGGTCCGAGAGGAAAACATAAAGGAAAAAACGTGCAGGTAACAGTGCTCACCTGACTCGCTGACTGTGAAACTGTACTAGCACAAATTAGACCATAGAGAAACACATATGTATGTATCGTGTTTATTTATTGATTTTTTTCTACCTCTTATACGTTAAATTGCTCTCATCTTTGTCACAGATAAACATTGATGGTGCCAAGTGGGACTGGTTTAAAACCTCTAAGAGGGAAAATGGTCCTGTTATTTGTAGACCCAGAGGTAGGAGCACCCGAGATACTGCAACAAGGTGTCCAGAAAATGAGAAGGTTTAACAAGGACATACAAGAAGGACCGCACATCCTGTTGTATCCAGACTGCTCAGAGGAAGTCACTGTGCCTGGATCAGAAAGACCATTCAAACTGGCTCATTATAAAAGGGAACCAGGAAGGCAATATTCCAGAATTACATTGTTTATTTGCCGTAAAACACATTTTAAATGAGGTGAGTGGATGTAAACATTAAATAAAGTATTTTAACTTGTTTCAATCTACTGAAAGACGCCTCCACAGTATCTATATGATCAGTTGTTTATTTTTACAGAAGTGGATGATACCTCAGATTCCTATCCTGAAATTGTCATCACATCAAGGAGGCTGAGTTCAATCAAGCCAAGCAGACACAGTGGTATATCAAACATTCACAAAACATACATTTTTTATTTTTGGGGGTGGATTACTGCACTTGTAATTTACTTTTTGTGTTGTATTTTGTTCAGTATTTTGTGCAGACAGTTTCAATTGAAATAACAGAAGGATTTTTTTTATATATATGTTGGAGACAAGAAAGTTCATATATGTTTGAGACTTAATAATACCTTACTAACTAAAGTAACTTAAACAAAATTAACTCTTGTTGTTTATTTTAGTTTGTAACTTATCAAATATGAAACCAAAGCAGTTTGCCAGGGCTAAATGTTTTTAGTTTATTTTAGAGAGAGAGAAAAAGATCATCATTCCGCTGCAGACGAGGGAGGGATGGGGGCGACGTGAAGAAGTGCCTGTGCAGATTACTTCTACAGCATATTTAGCTAGTTTATATCAGCACATTACGGTGAAGCAATGAATAACCCGAAAACAACCTGAAAAGCTCTGAGGTTTAGTATACAGTACTAACGTTGGGCACGTTTTATTAAAAGAGGTGGAACACAATCTTATTTATCTTAAATTAGCACAGACAGATACCCTGATGCATGCTCAATAATCCAGGTAGAAAAATAAAAAAAAAAGCTAAGTCTGGTCCTCTGGACATTCAAAAAACAGCAACAAAAAAAAAACTGTAGAAACGTTTCGTCTTTCGTCCGGAAGTCTTTCGGACGAAAGACGAAACGTTTCAACAGTTTTTGTTGTTGTTG
>JBBPBX010049263.1:0-10403 GCA_038048925.1 Garcialebias charrua
GGGTTAGAAGCTGGGAGAGCCGGGGAGGGCTGGCCAATGCGTAAACGGCTAGAGTGAGGTTTGGGGCTTACCTTTAGATGTCCGATCAGAGTCTTTTCATCAGCAGACATCCTTAAAGCTGCACTATGTAACTTTGTAGTGCAGTCTGTAACTTTTCTAACAATATATTTTTAACATATTTCTTCACTCTGTCACTATCTACTGACAGACTGATGTTAGACAAAGTAATCTCTGAAAAAAACTATAGTCCCCTTGCTTCTCTATCAGCATTTATAAAAACACTAAAAACACAGAGTGACCCGCCGTTAACCAGCCAATAAAAACAGAGTTTGTAACCAGCCAATAAAAACAGAGCTTGAATTTGAATCAGCCAATAAAAACAGAGCTTGAATTTGAATTTCAGCAGAGCAAGGGGGGAGGGGGAGGGATCAGAATGCTTTGCCTGTTGAAAATATTTCTAAGTTCTGTGCTCTACAGAAAGTTACACATAGCACCTTTAAAGGGGTGAGCCCGCACGGTGCTTCATCTGTCAGACGATCTGTTCAATAATTGTTGTTGTTGTTTTTGCTTTTCTGTATAGTTTTTCTCTTTTCTTAAAAACGCACCACTGGTGATTTCGTAGGTGGTTGATTCTTAGCAGGCATGTAAAACTCCCCGGTGCATTACTAGCGTCCAGCCGGTTCATCCAGGACAAACCCTCTTCCTCCCGGCCAAAAACATCCTGACGCTCCCCCTCTGGGTGATCAGCCCGAGGTGAGGACTCTGTCCTCCAGAGTCCACCCGCACCGTTCCTTAAACTATTTCTTCTTCTTTTACACGTCTTCAGTGCCACAGCAACTCCCAACAGCTCAAAAGCCCAGCAGCCGCCCTCAACCCACGCTACCCCTCTGTCAAACACTCAATCACCCCACAGGTGTGCTGCCAGCTCAGCTAAAACCACTTGACTGGCTGAGCTCCGCCCCCTTCACCAGTGAACCGTCAAAAAGGTGCCAAAAATAAAACAAACAAACAAAAGACTGAAGAAAATGTGCCCACGTAACAACACCAACTGAAATATTTCAGGTCTTTTATTGTTTTAATACTGATTATTTTGGCATACAGCTCATGAAAACCCAAAATTCCTGTCTCAAAAAATTAGCATATCATGAAAAGGTTCTCTAAACGAGCTATTAACCTAATCATCTGAATCAACGAATTAACTCTAAACACCTACAAAAGATTACTGAGGCTTTTAAAAAAAAATCCCAGCCTGGTTCATTACTCAAAACCACAATCATGGCTGCCGACCTGACTGCTGTCCAGAAGGCCATCATTGACACCCTCAAGCAAGAGGGTAAGACACAGAAAGAAATTTCTGAACGAATAGGCTGTTCCCAGAGTGCTGTATCAAGGCACCTCAGTGGGAAGTCTGTGGGAAGGGAAAAGTGTGGCAGAAAACGCTGCACAACGAGAAGAGGTGACCGGACCCTGAGGAAGATTGTGGAGAAGGGCCGATTCCAGAGCCACCGTGCACAGGCGTGTGCAGGAAATGGGCTACAGGTGCCGCATTCCCCAGGTCAAGCCACTTTTGAACCAGAAACAGCGGCAGAAGCGCCTGACCTGGACTACAGAGAAGCAGCACTGGACTGTTGCTCAGTGGTCCAAAGTACTTTTTTCGGATGAAAGCAAAGTTTGCATGTCATTCGGAAATCAAGGTGCCAGAGTCTGGAGGAAGACTGGGGAGAAGGAAATGCCAGAAGTCCATTGTCAAGTAATAATAATATAATAATAATAAACTTTATTTGTATAGCACCTTCCAACAATGCCTTGCATTGACCAAGGTGCTTAACAGGATAAAAAGATGAATAAACTGGAACAATAAATCAATGAAAATAGAATAAGAAACAACAGCAATAAAAGAAGGCAATGGAAGTAAAAAATGCTACATACTAAAACTTTTTGAACAAGAGGAAATAAAAAGGCAATGTAAATAAAAAATGTTGCATATTAAAATACCAAAAGTAATAAAAGTTACACACTGCAAGCTTATTTGAACTAGTGGAAATAAAAAGGCAATGGAAATAAAAAATGCTACATACTAAAATACCAAAAGTAATAAAAGTTACACACTGAAAGCTTTTTTGAACAAGTGGGTCTTCAGTCTGGTTTTGAACAGAGTCAGATCAGAGGTGGCACGCAGCTCAAGGGGGAGACTGTTCCAGGCTTTTGGGCCGGCAACAGAAAATGACCGGTCTCCCCATTGTTTGTACCTTGAGCGAGGCACCTCCAGCAGGTGTTGACTGGCAGATCGTAAATCTCTGCCGGGCTGATGGGCTTTCAAAAGTTCTGAGATGTACAGAGGAGCAAGTCCATTCAGAGCTTTGAAAACAAACAGGAGCAGCTTGAACTGTATCCTGAACTGAACCGGGAGCCAGTGTAGAGAGGACAGGACAGGAGTGATGTGTTCATATTTTCGTGTGTTGGTCAAAAGGCGCGCGGCAGAGTTCTGTACAAGCTGTAAACGGGAGATGGAGGATTGATTAATACCAACATACAAAGCATTACAATAATCAAGTCTGGAGGTCACAAAGGCATGGATGGCCTTCTCCAGATCACCACGGCTGAGAAATGACTTGACTTTGGAGAGCAGTCGGAGCTGAAAAAAGCTGGTCTTGACAACAGAACTGATCTGTTTATCAAACTTTAAGTTGGAGTCAAGCTGCACTCCAAGATTTCTGACCACCGGGTTGAAATGGGGGAGGGGAAAACCAACACTGGGACTGGGAAGGATGTTGCTGGTGTCATCAGGTGCACCAAATAAAATGCATTCAGTTTTATCTGTGTTTAGGTGGAGGAAGTTTTGAGAGAGCCAGTGCTTAATGTCATTTAAGCAGTTGACAAGAGTGTTTGAACTGAGTGAGGGGTTGGGAGTGACTGGCAGATAGATTTGTAAATCGTCTGCATACATGTGAAAAGACAGGTTATGACGTGCAATGATTGATCCTAATGGCAGCATGTAAAGAGAGAAGAGGACTGGCCCTAGAATAGATCCCTGTGGTACGCCAGAGGTCAGAGGGGTTGATGAAGAGGAGGACAGGTCGCCTATCATGACAGTACCCACAGTCAGTGATGGTCTGGGGTGCCATGTCAGCTGCTGGTGTTGGTCCACTGTGTTTTATCAAGGGCAGGGTCAATGCAGCTAGCTATCAGGAGATTTTGGAGCACTTCATGCTTCCATCTGCTGAAAAGCTTTATGGAGATGAAGATTTCATTTTTCAGCACGACCTGGCACCTGCTCACAGTGCCAAAACCACTGGTAAATGGTTTACTGACCATGGTATTACTGTGCTCAATTGGCCTGCCAACTCTCCTGACCTGAACCCCATAGAGAATCTGTGGGATATTGTGAAGAGAAAGTTGAGAGACGCAAGACCCAACACTCTGGATGAGCTTAAGGCCGCTATCGAAGCATCCTTGGCCTCCATAACACCTCAGCAGTGCCACAGGCTGATTGCCTCCATGCCACGCCGCATTGAAGCAGTCATTTCCAAGTACTGAGTGCATAACTGAACATAATTATGTGAAGGTTGACTTTTTTTTGCATTAAAAACACTTTTCTTTTATTGGTCGGATGAAATATGCTAATTTTTTGAGACAGGAATTTTGGGTTTTCATGAGCTGTATGCCAAAATCATCAGTATTAAAACAATAAAAGACCTGAAATATTTCAGTTGGTGTGCAATGAATCTAAAATATATGAACGTTCATTTTTATAATTACATTATGGAAAATAATGGCCTTTATCCCAATATGCTAATTTTTTTAGAAGGACCTGTAAATGAAGTGACTCGTTTATGTTTTTTTTTTTCACTTTATTAGACGTATTGGGACTGATGCGACTTATATGGTGGTGCGACATGTACAACGACAAGTACGGTAAGTTAAAAACAAACATCAGTGAATAAAACTCGTTTCCACCTGAAAGGCAGAGCGGTCAAGTCAATGGTTAATTAAAGTTAAGTGAAGCGTTCGAGTCGATCACTTACACACATGAGCGGCTCCTCGGTCATCCTCCCCAGGTACTTCTTCTTCTGGGCCTCGTTGCCAGCAAGAATAACGGGCATTTGCTAAAGAAATGAGTTCGCTCAGGGTTAGAAAATATTTATTTCTGCCATGCATAACGTGGAGTCAGGTTTGAATCATCCAGAATGAGTCAGGCTCTAAAAGCAGCACAAAATTTAAACAACGCTTTGGTGAAGGCAACCCTAAAATCTTGTGTTTGTCTTGTTGTAGACCCAGACCTCATATGACCCTGAATCCAAGTCTGCTGCAACTGAAACGTGCATGAAAAAAAAAAAACAAGTCTAAACAAAATGTTTAGCGACTCCAGTAAAATAATCTTCCTAATCCAACATTAAATCAACAGTGACGTCTTCAGACATAAAATATTTGTCTTACAATTCTTATTAATTTCTTTGAAATTGACCATTATTTCTCTGATGGAAATCCCTTCATATAATGCAATGATAAAATAGGCTGTGACTGCCAGTGACCTCACTGCAGAACAACAAATACAGAGATTTAAAATCACCAAATTTCAAGAAACTGAATCAGTTTGAAGCTTCAAATCCTCATCGAGGCTCATGTTGCAGCGCAGGTTCATTTAGTTCAAGCAACAGGTTATTTTATTTATTTTTTTAGGTGTCAGGAAAGAACTTTAAACTGTTAATGAAATAAAAGTGTTGGATCGCGGTCGCCATCATTGACTCCAGAATTTTCTCACTCACCACACTGTCAGATGAGCCGCTCTTATTGGATTTTAAACAATAAAGTTTTGCTGCCCTGACAGCATCGACTTGTACAAAATTAACTTTCGTCCAGATTGCGTAACAAAAATGGAAGACTTACTCCCAGAGAGTTGGCCTCGATGGCGGTCTGCATTCCTGTGCAGGCGTACGCCAGCTCCTCCGTGATGAGGCAGGAGTCGAAGATCGACAAACCCATCCCACCTGAAAAAGGTCAAAACAGCAACGCGTGAACGTAGCCATGCGTTTCCGCACGATTCAGCGGTTTTCCCAGAGTTCATCTGCGAATCACTCATCCGTCACGAAGCTTCACTGAAAACAGCGACGCTCCAAAATAAACACCAACCAATCCTAAAGCGAACGCTGAGGAAAAGCAGGATCTTACTGTATCCAGTTTCAATATGTTGAAAAAGCAAACAAAACTCTGGTTATGTCAAAAACAGAACTGTACCCATTTTTGACGTATTACATTTCCGTTTTGTAGTCATTATGTTGTGCTACTTTAAATGATTACCACTTCCATTTTTATATATTTTTTTAAAGCCCATCTAGGGACAAGTGCTAAGAATTAGCTGTTGCTATTGCACTATGCTGCAAACATGCAGTCCCATGTTTGCCGTTTTACTCACTGTTTTACTCAGTTTGTCTATGTCGATGTGTGTCTATCCCTATCAAATAAATAAACAAACAAACAACGCACCGTACTCCTGTGGGATGTGACCGTTCACCAAGCCCAGCTCCCAGGCTTTCTTAATGACGGGGAACGGGTACTGAGAAGTTCAAAGAAAGTCGTTCAGGAACAGGACAAGAAAACATTCAACTCAAATTTAGACAAACAGCAGCTGAACAACAAAAAAAACTTTATTTATCCAACTGCCTTATTCAAACTTCTACTTTAATCCAAATACCGTATTTTTCGGACTATAAGGCGCACTTAAAATCCTTTGAGTTTCTCAAAAATCGACAGTGAGCATCAGGTGCACCTTGTGTATTAATCCAGGTTGTGCTTACTGACCTCAAACAGAGTTCATGTGGTTACTGTGAGTTGAATAAAGTTCAGCTTATCCGTCTTGTTTCGTCTAATGTGCCTTTTGTACGAAAACAGACCCGTTCATTGATATTATGCCTTATAGTCCGAAAAATATGGTAATTTGATTTAAACTCTGCCTGCAGGCCTGTTTGTTTCTGACGAGCGTAAAGCCACGTTAGCTGTCAAAATGTGATTTTTCAGTGTTGTTGATTTGAATTGTTACGCCTCCAATATTTCTAAATATTTAAAATTATTGACATCAATATATATAAAACTCAGAATTTTTGTAAAAAAAATTAAAAAATACATTAGAAAACTTAATATTCCTCGTCTTTGTTTACTACAAAATTTTGTAATTAATTTAATGAATCAGTCAAATCTCCATGACGTCATCATAGATGTCTTTTTCAAAGGAGGCCTGCATGTTTTTGGGCTGTGGCAGGAAACGGAGTCCCTGGAAAAAATCCAAGCTAACTCCCCACAGAAAGACCCCGAGCCCAACACAGGGATCGAACCCAGGACCTCCATGCTGTGAGGAACAACCGCTAAACCACCGTGCTGTTAACTGACTAACACAGTGATCCCAAGTTGGACTCAGCTACAGAAATTCTCCAGCTAGAGTTCAGAGTCACAGCTCGTTTGCAGATGATCTTAGCTCTCCTCCCCAAAAACGACTTCTGTTCACGCTCATCCTCACAGCTTTGAGTTGTCGTTTCTTTTCAGAGAAGAGAACTTGACGACCGCCGTCTTGTTTCGATCCCGTTTACATCCATGGATTATTTTACAGACTCATCATCCACCGAGACGTCAGGTGTCCTTGTCAATGTTCAAATGTAAACAAATGACTCGTAAACAAACCACTTTCGCCCACGGCTCAGATTAAATAACCCAAAGCTCTAACAAATAAATCATAAAAATCGTATTAAACTAAACAGTTACTTTACCAGAACTATCTTCTATTACAGATTGTATTGTTCCATTTTTTTCCAACAGAAAAATCGTAAATTAAATTGACATTTAATGTTGTTGCACTTTGTAGCACTTTGAGATTTTCATTAATGAAAAGTGCGTTATAAATTAAATTCATTATTATTTATTATTATTAATTGTTGTCAACAAAACACGAATCAGCTGATTTTGCTCATCATGAGGTAAACTTTTGACACTGCATGATGAGAATTTTGTTGATAATTTTCAGCATTGATATATAAAGAAATTAAAGTTAAAAACTTTGAAGAATCACATTTTGACGGTTATTATGGCTTTAAACTGTTGAAGTTAAGGCTAGACAAAAGCAGATTTATTTTTTTGACAATACAAACAAACATGTGGATCCTTGCTGAACTTACTTCACCGCTCCTGTCGTAAGCAGCTGCAACAGGGATCATCTCTTCACGAGCAAACTTCCTCGCCAGCTGCTGGAACTCCTTCTGCTGATCGGTCAGCTCTGCAGCAGGAAGGAAAAAAGTTATTCATTTACAAATGAAGGTTTTCTCGTCATCAGTGAAATAAATAATTTAATCCAGAGTCGTTCATGTGATCTCCGCAGCTTAATGTCGACCCGACTTTTCATTTCATGTTCTGCTTACCAAACGAGTAGCCGAGGGACCCTGCGGGACTGCTGGAAGTAGCTGTAGCTGTTGTAGCACTGGAGCCCTGCAGACGAATCCCAGACCGAAGTCCAGCTCTGAAGACCTGAGTGGAGGGCCAAGATCAACATTACGATCATTTTCACACTTTTTACATCAAAAAGAGAAAAACCTAACGTAAACTTAAGAAAACCACTGGTACTATTCGGCTGTGGAGCACTGGACCAGCTCTTTACTCTCACTAGGATCCCCAGAGGCATGGGAGTTTGCCCTACAAGTCTATATGTGTTTTTGTAGACTTGGTGAAGTAATTTGACCGTGTTCCTGGGGCAGGAGGGGCTCTGCGAGTACAGGATTGGGGGTCTGTCACTACGGCCCATTCAGTCTGTAAACATACTGTGTAAGTGTCTGGTTTGGAAGCCAACGAGATGAAAAACATCAAATTTCAACAAACCAAGTAGCATTTTGACAGTTATGAGATGGTTTTTGAAAAAACAAACAAATGACAACCCAGAGTCCAGTCCAGGAAGCAGAGTTGCATTCTGCCACACCTCGCTGTTGTTTCTCCTCTGTTACACACCCAAACCCCCATTAAAATAGAGCCAGCTCGCCCACGGCTCAAATTAAATAAACCAAAGCTCTAACAAATAAATCATGAAAATCTGATTAAACTAAAAACAGTTGCTTTACCAGAACTATCTTATATTACAGATCGTATTGTTCCATTCTTTCCCAACAGAGCACTTCACTCTCAGACTGCAGGTTTACTTGTGGTTCCTAGTTTACAAAAGCAAAATGGGAGGAAGATCTTTCAGTTCTCAGGCTCCTCTCTTGTGGAACCAACTTCCAGTTTCTGTCCGTGAGGCTGACACATCGTCCAGTTTTAAGACTTTCCTTTGTGATTGGCTTATGCTGCTATAAGTTTAGACTACCGGAGGGCAAACTGACCACATTTCCTCACTTTGCTGCGGTCTTCGCTTGCTCTACCGCGTTGTATTTGTAATCATTTGTATCTTAACATGTTTGTTTTTTGTCTTTCCTCCTATAGAGTACACCCGGATCTGCCATTCTGTGTTTATATTCCTACTTTCTGTCCACTCAAACCCCAGCCGGTCAAAGCAGACGGCTGCTCGTCCTGAGCCTGGTTCTGCTGGAGGTTTCTTCCCGTTAAAAAGGGAGTTTTTCCTTTCCACTGTTGCCTTTGTGCTTGCTCAGGATGGAAGACTGCGATGAAATTCAACACAATCTGCTGCTTTCTTAGATAACTTTTACCAACTGGCTTTATAATGTATGTGAATGTTTCTGTTCAGTGCACCGACACCACTTCTGCTGTGACTTGGCGCTATAATGTATAAATAAACTGAAGTGAAATGAAACTGAATTAAAATGTTGACTAAACTGGTGAGGTTTAAATTCATCTCTAGTCAACCTGTCAATACTTCAGGCTTAGGCGCACATCATAAATAGCAATGTGTCAACTAGTTAAGTGGTTGAGTCTTGGTGATTACTAGTAGTCGAGTTGATTTTTTTAAGGCAAACTAGTAGACAAGGATAAATAATTAGTTAACAATAACATACAAATGTTTTAATACTTTTTTCCATTTCTATTGTATCTAAATGTTATTTAATATAGTCAGCCATTATTAACCATAGTAGCAGCTGAATAGATAAAAGAAAAGGTCAAATTTCTCATTAAAAGGATTTTAAACAGATATGGTCCTTCCATAAATGAATGTCATGTAGTTAGTTAGCCCCTGTAGCGTTTTTGCTAACTTGTTAGCTTACCAAGCAAGTAGCAAACCAAAGCTCGGAAAGCTTAAATTAAAACGTGAAAATCCTGTTTAAAAGACAACAATAAGTTAACCGGATACCTATAAAAAATATTATAAATATAGGTAAAATCATACCTTATTGAGCAACATTTTTATGTCAAAGACGCAGCAGAAACAGAAACGAGTGATAGCTAAGCTAACCAGCTGATACCATAGAATGTATATATATATATAAAAAGGCCCGCCAACCAATCAGAGCAGCGGAATTAGTCACATGTCGCTAGATAATCGCCTTCTCCGCCAATCAGAGCTGCGGGATCTGTCACGTGCCATACCTCAGCGACAGGGCTGTGACTTTTGTCCCAGTTATCTTACCCAGGTATGGCTGTACTGTATTTATAGAACTTTATTTACCACAATGATCGTAGTGGAAAATTAAAACACGGTTTTCAAGTCACAGCCTGAAACCTCAGTGAAGCTGAAGACACTAAATGCTGGAACCTTTGGATCATAGCAGACTGTGTCATCTAAAGGACACAGATAAGGGGAAAAAGTGGTCTAAAGTTCAAATGTGCCAGGGACAATATATGACTTTAAGTTGATTTCTAGTGTTTATTAAAACTAACTTAAGGTTATTGAGGTTAGGATGGTAAAAAAAAGTTATTTAAACGTCAAAGCATCAAATGAGCCATTTTATACGATAAATCCTCAATGTTACTCCATTCATTCAACTTATACAGGTTGAGCCACGAGGATTCATTTACAAGACTTGTTTCAGACAAAGAACACAGCTGAGGTACACACAATATTAAGCATATAAAAATGAAAAGTAAATGACATTTTGTGATTGTATTGTCGTCCACTCATCACTCTTTGTTAAAATTCAGGTCTCTCTTGTAAAAGAGTCCCTGAGACTCAATGGAACTAACCTGTTTAAATAAATGTTGAATTAAAAAATTATTAAAAAATGAGAAGAAAAAAAACTGCTACATAGCAATGTAAAATACTAAAAACAGCTTTGTTGGTTTTTTGCCATATGTTTAAAGTCCCTCAGCGAGGTCAAGAGCTTCAGACCTTTTATAGATATTCCAGGAAACAAGAGCAGATCGAGTAAGAAAATAGATTCAGATCATGTCAAACTCTGAATGCTAGGAACATTTTGCAACTGCGACTTTCCTTCCCTCCGTTTACTTTGGTCACATGATTTACATGAACGCTCCTACAAGCA
>JBBPBX010049264.1:7014-25430 GCA_038048925.1 Garcialebias charrua
GGAGTCCACTTGCACACCGGATCGGATCCGATTCGGATCCGGATCACAGATCCAGATCGGATATGGCCCGGACCCTATCCGGATCCACTCATTAAAGAGGGTTTTTGGGTACATCCGGCCCGGATCCGTTTTGGACCCGTTCATGGAATGCTTCATCCGGCCCGGATCCGTTTTGGACCCGTTCATGGAATGCTTCATCCGGCCCGGATCCGTTTTGGACCCGTTCATGGAATGCTTCATCCGGCCGGATCCGTTTTGGACCCGTTCATGGAATGCTTCATCCGGGCCGGATCCGTTTTGGACCCATTCATGGAATGCTTCATCTGACCCGGATCCGTTTTGGACCCGTTCATGGAATGCTTCATCCGGGCCGGATCCGTTTTGGACCCGTTCATGGAATGCTTCATCCGGGCCGGATCCGTTTTGGACCCAAATCCGACCCGGATCCGTTTTGGACCCGTTCATGGAATGCTTCATTCGGGCCGGATCCGTTTTGGACCCGTTCATGGAATGCTTCATCCGGCCCGGATCCGTTTTGGACCCGTTCATGGAATGCTTCATCCGGCTCGGATCCGTTTTGGATCCGTTTATGATATTGTACTCATATCGGAGGTGGACTAATTTGGTCCAGAACCTTTATTTATCATGAATTGAGAGAAGTAGCTAAAAACTTGTATACCAGCTCCAAAAAGACTCTATAACATCTAACCAGTTTAACATTGAACACATGAAAATAATTTATTGTGAAGCTGCAAAAGACCTAAAAGTGGGTTCTGAGTAAATTTACAGTTTTGAAACTGCACAATGGCGCAGTTGGTAGCACTGTTGCAGGTGTTAAAATCCCAGCCAGGGGTCTTTCTGCATGTGTTTACATGTGTTCTCCGGGTACTTCATCTCCTCTGTTATCCACAAACCATGCTGTACTGTTCTTCCTACTCTATACCAAGACAGTTACCTCCACCAACCTCCCATATGATTGGTTGTATACACTGTTAAACCAATTAAATGGAATAAAGTTCACTTAAAAGAACTGGCACAAACACCAGATTAACCAACGCATCACTAAAAGAGGCTAACCAGATAATAGACAAAAAACAAACCACGAACAGGAAAATTCAAAAATGTATTTAGTGTACAGGTTAAAGTACAAATAAAAAAAAACATTAAAGGAAATCAAAATAGCTCGGTTTGCAGCCGAGTGTGATGCGGCCGGGATGAGGATCAGTTCCTCCAAATCCGAGGCCATGGTCTTGAGCCGGAAAAGGGTAGCATGCCCTCTCCGGGTCGGGGATGAGGTACAAATAGACCACAAAAAACTGTGGAAATCAACAAATTACTAACTAACACTGTGCAAATCCATCCATCCATCCATCCATTTTCGTCCGCTTATCCGGGGTCGGGTCGCGGGGGTCGCAACCTAACGCCAAAAATACACTACATGCGGTCCGGCTCCGCCCCGCTCCGCAGGTCGCAGCTGAGCGAGTCCAATTTCCACTACCTCCGCTCCGCTCAGGTCCGCCTGGATGCGCCGCTCCGAGACGCATGCGCGGGAATTGCGAGATTGCACGATAAATCAAGTGATAAATAAGTAAGTCAGAACAAAACAATTCATTCGGTGGAAGAAGGAGAACAACAGTAGAGACTGCTGCCTTGATCTTCTCTCGTAAATGAGCGACAGGACATGGTTTGAGCAACAGGAAGTGATGTATTACATTTCAGAATAAAATACTTTATTTATTTATTTATTTCTTGTATTGCGTTTGTAGGCGTAGTCATAAATGATAGTTTGACAGCATTTTTGTACAAATAAATCCGTATAGAGCTAGGATTAGTCCGCCCGTGGTGATTTTATTTTGTAAATACGGATGTTGTGCTCGTTCCTTTTCCTGTTGGTGCAACGTAATCTTCAAAAGTTGACTCCGGCACAGCTCCGGCGTCCGGCAGAAATAGGATCAATTCTAATTTTGACGGACTGCCGCCCACTCGCCGCCGCCGTGCGGAGACAGTGTAAACGCTCTCATTGATTATAAAGGGTACGTATTTGCTGCGGAGGTCGGACCGGAGCGGGGCGGAGCCGGAACGCATGTAGTGTATTTTTGGCGTAAGTAGGGAGGCCCAGACTTCCCTCTCCCCAGCCACATGGAGCAGCTCCTCTGGGGGAATCCCAAGGCGTTCCCAGGCCAGCCGAGAAACATAGTCCCTCCAGCGTGTCCTGGGTCTTCCTCTGGGTCTCCTCCCGGTGGGACATGCCCGGAACACCTCACCAGGGAGGCGTCCAGGAGGCATCCTAACCAGATGCCCGAGCCACCTCAACTGGCTCCTCTCGATGTGGAGAAGCAGCGGCTCTACTCCGAGTCCCTCCCGGATGACTGAGCTTCTCACCCTATCTCTAAGGGAGAGTCCAGCCACCCTGCGGAGAAAACTCATTTCAGCCGCTTGTATCCGAGATCTTGTTCTTTCGGTCATAACCCAAAGCTCATGACCATAGATGAGGGTGGGAACGTAGATCGATCGGTAAATTGAGAGCTTTGCCTTTTGACTCAGCTCTCTCTTCACCACGACAGACCGGTACAGCGCCCGCTTCACTGCGGACGCTGCACCTATCCGCCTATCGATCTCACGCTCCAGTTTTCCCTCATTCGTGAACAAGATCCCGAGATACTTAAACTCCTCCACTTGGGTAGGACCTCCTCCCCGACCCGGAGAGGGCATGCTACCCTTTTCCGGCTCAAGACCATGGCCTCGGATTTGGAGGAACTGATCCTCATCCCGGCCGCATCACACTCGGCTGCAAACCGCTCCAGCGAAAGCTGTAGATCACGATCTGATGAAGCCAATAGGACCACATCATCTGCAAAAAACAGAGAAGCGATTCTAAGGCCACCAAAACGGATCCTCTCAACACCTTGGCTGCGCCTAGAAATTCTGTCCATAAAAGTTATGAACAGAATCGGTGACAAAGGGCAACCTTGGCGGAGTCCAACTCTCACTGGAAACGAGCCTGACTTACTGCCGGCAATGCGGACCAAGCTCTGACACCGGTCGTACAGGGACCTAACAGCCCATATCAATGGGCCTGGTACCCCATACTCCCGGAGTACCCCCCACAGAACCCCCTGAGGGACGCGGTCGAATGCCTTTTCCTTTTTTTTATTTTTTTTCTATGATCTGTTGGTGCAATCCTTCATATAAAGCTCAATGGAAGAACATAGAAGAGGCCCTGACCCCCACCCCCTTACAAGCACTCATAGCAGACAGTGACCTACAAAATGCTATAAAGAATATAGATAACCCTTGGATCAAGCTGACTCTGAAAACGTGGAAAACTGTAATAACAACATACAAATTACAAGAGGATCTAGTATTCTTAAAGTGGTGTGCATATGATACACAATTTACTCCAAATAAATTGGACAATAGATTTAAGGAATGGACACAGAAAGGATTAACAGCTGTGTGTAAGATGATAAAAGACAACACACTACAAAGTTTTGAATGGATTAAGGAAAAATACTTCTTAGAAGCACATGATTTTTTTCGTTATCTACAGGTAAGACATTTTGTCAATGATAAAATTAAAAAAATATCAGAATTGAGCAAACCGTTGTTGGGCCAGTTTAAAGAGGCATATGATTCAAACAAACAGAGAGGCATTATCTCAGGTCTATACAAAGGACTTGTAAATATGAAAGCACATTCGACGTTATACATCAAAACAAAATGGGAGATGGAGGGAGAAATACATATAACAGATGAAGAGTGGAGAACAATTTGGGAATATCAGTGGAAATGTAGCAGCTCATTGAGATGGAGGGAATTTGGGTGGAAAAGTTTGACAAGATTTTTTATTACACCCTACCAAAAATCCCACTATAAAGGTAATTCTCCAACTTGTTGGAGAAATTGTGGAAATAACATTGCAAATCATTATCATATTTTTTGGGGCTGTCAAGTAATTAGAACCTATTGGAGGGAGATACATAAAGCAATACAAGATATTATTGGATGTCAGCTGCCTTTTGAAAGTAAAGTTTTGTTTTTTGGACTGATGCCTGAAGGATGCTCAAAGATGGACAAATACCTAATTAACATTTTATTAGTGGCGTGCAAAAAAGCCATAACGAAACATTGGCTTTCACTCGAGAGCCCAACATTGAACATATGGATGGACATTACAATGGACATATACAGGATGGAGAGAATAACTGCAGAAGTAAACGATGAAAAGGACCGATTTATTCTATGCTGGAAGAAATGGATGGTTTATATAAAATCATGTAGACCAGATATAGACCTAGTAACCTCTGAATGATTGTTGACTGTGTCAAAAACCACTTTCACTCCTTTTACATTAAGTTTTTATTTTTTTTATTTTTTATTTATTTTGTTTTGTTTTTTTTGTTCTTTATTAGTCTTGGTTTATTTATTATTTTTTGTTTCTTTATTTCTATTTGTTAAAGACATTTAAATGGATAATTTACAAATAATTGAAGTGTTAAATGTTAAATATGTTAAATGTATTTATAAATGTCAATAAAAAAAAGAATAAAAAAATAAAAAAATAAAAAAAAATCGAATGCCTTTTCCAAGTCCACAAAGCACATGTAAACTGGTTGGGCAAACTCCCACGCGCCCTCCAGGACCCTGCTGAGGGTGTAGAGCTGGTCCAGTGTTCCACGACCAGCACGAAAACCACACTGCTCCTCCTGAATCCGAGGTTCGACTGTGCAAATCAACTTGTGCAAATCAACAAATTACTAAAACTGTGGAAATCAAAATACGGTACTAACACTGTGCAACTCAACAAATTACTAACACTGCAGAAATCAACAAAATACTAACACTGCAGGAGTTCTTCTGTTTTCTTGCATGTGGGTTCGAACCAAAACTGCAGATCATGACAGAAAGCTGGGATCAGAAAGAACCCAGCAAAAAAATTGACATTTTTAAATGGCTCGCCCATGAGGTGGACAAAACTGCCCAGTGGGACAAGGAGAAATGGGAGCAGATGGAGGAATCTGTCATCCGGGGCGGGGGGGTTCTGGACCAAACCCATCCGGAGACAAGGTCACTGCAACCCGGAGGTAGAGATCCTGCCATCACCTCTTCTAGTGGAGGAAGAGGAAATGAGGTCTCAGCTCCTGGGAAGCCGTCTGGCTTTTAAGCCAGCTTCTTCCTACATCCCCCCCCCTCGCCTTATTGCTCGCCACAGGTCTGAGGATGACACTGAGCTGGAGGATGAACTCTTGTACACTCCTGTCCTCAGCTCGAGCCGCCACCGTAGCAGGAACAGGTGGCAAAGATGGGTCAAAACCACCAACTCCTAGCTCTATCCTTCTCCATCTCGTCTTGCCGCTGTACCTCGTTGCCCACCTCCTCCTCGTTCTTCACCTGGCTGCCCTAAGCAATCATCGGAGAGAGGGGGCAAGTCATTGGTCTTCCTCGAGCCCAACGCAGAAGACCCCAGCTCTCACTCGCCGGAGGAGCGAGGGGGGAGTCGCTGGAGGAGCTGGAACATTAGCAGACAGTTCTGGTGGCAAAGTACTTGGGTCTGCCCAACCGCGAGGAGGTCCAGACTCTCCTCACTCCTGCCCACCTGAGGATGTTGCTTCAGCAACTCTCATGACTCCTCCACCACCTGTTGCAGTCTTAACTCCTCCACCACCTGTTGCAGCTCTGACTTCTCACCGTCGCAGAAAGAGAGGTCGACGTGGGACCCAAGCCCTCTCTCTACCTGATCCAGCTCCTCGAGTCCCATCGCCTGATCCGTCTTTTCTGGTCTCGCCGCCTGATCCGTCTCTTCTGGTCTCGCCGCCTGATCCGTCTCTTCTGGTGTCGCCGCCTGATCCGGCTCTTCTGGTCTCGCTGCCTGCTCCAGCTCTTCTGGTCTCGCCGCCTGCTCCAGCTCTTCTGGTCTCACTGTCTGCAGACCTCACGCCGGACTCGCCACCTGCAGACCTCTCGCCGGACTCGCCGCCTGCAGACCCCTCGCCGGACTCGCCGCCTGCAGACCTCTCACCGGACTCGCTGCTTGTAGACCTCTCGCCGGACTCGCCACCTGCAGACCTCTCGCCGGACTCGCCACCTGCAGACCTCTCGCCGGACTCGCTCCCTGCAGCCCTTTCGTCGGACTCGCCGCCTGCAGAGCTCTTGCCGGACTCGCTGCCTGCAGAGCTCTCGTCGGACCTGCCGCCTGCAGACCTCTCGCCGCCTGCAGACCTCTTGTCGGACTCGCCACCTGCAGACTCATCGGCTAACTCGCCACCTGCAGACTCATCGGCTAACTCGCCACCTGCAGACTCATCGACAAATTAGATGAAATGTTGCAGTAAGTCCTGACCCAACAACGTACCGTTCAGTCCAACCTACAGGAACTCGGGGGTAGGTTCAACTTCAACCCTCTTCCTCTCCAGCTCTTACCATTCCATCAACTCTCGTTGTCCTTCACGAGATTCCTGGTTCAGCTTCCCCTGTCCAGCAATTAATTGTAAAGCCCTCTGAGCTCTTCGCAGGAGACCCCGACCAGTGTGGAAGGTTCTTGCTACAATGTTGACTCGCCTTTGAGGGGGCTCCTTCTCTGTACTCCTCGGACACAGCCAAGATCATTTACTTTGTCAGTCAACTCAAAGGTACCGCTCTTCGATGGGCCAACTCCTTTCTCCAAGATCATGTTAACCACCCAGCTTCCTATGAACAACTTCTAAAATAATTTTGCAGGATTGTTGATCGCCTCCTGCAGGCACCAAATGTCGTAAAGCACCTAATAAGCCTACGACAGGGCCGTCGTGCAGTATCTGAATATGCCTTGGAATTTCGGATCCTCGCCGCCCAGATTGGATGGAACGAGCTGGCCTTACAAGGTACTTTTCTAAACTCTTCTGATCACCTTAAGGATCAAATCGCCACTCGGGACGAACCTGAGAGTTTTGATCAATTAATCAACCTCGCCATCTCTATTGACGACCGCTTCTGGGAAAGAAGGAGAGGGTCGAACTACAACTCCCAGAGACCTTCCACGACCCTCCCAGGTGAGCCCTATGTCTTTATGCAGTTTAGAGAGAACTACAAGACCCAGCCTTCTCCAGCTCCTGATCTTAACATGTCATCGCCAGTTCCTAAGAGAAACAATCTTGCCCTACTTGAACCTGAACCCATGCAGGTCAGGCGTGCACGACTGTCCCCTGAAGAGAGATAGCGGCGTGTGAATGCTAGTCTTTACTGTGGTAACCCCGGGCACTATCTGCCTCGCTGCCCGTTTCGGGGAAACGAGAACACCCACCAGTTAAACTGGAGATACTTGTCCGCGTTAGTATGTTGTATGGTCTGGAGACAGTGTCATTGACAAAAAGACAGGAGAAAGAACTGGAAGTGGCAGAAATGAAGATGTTGAGGTTCTCCTTAGGAGTGACAAGGATGGATAAGATCAGGAATGAGATCATCAGAGGTACAGCACATGTTGAACAACTGGGAGATAAAGTTAGAGAGGACACACTGAGATGGTTTGGACATGTCCAGAGGAGGGACAGTGGGTATATTGGTAGAAGGATGTTAGAAATGCAGCTGCCAGGAAAAAGACACAGAGGAAGGCCAAAGAGGAGATATATGGATGCAGTTAGAGAGGACATGGAGGTAGTTGGAGTGAGGACAGAGGATGCAGAGGACAGAGTGAGGTGGAGGAGGATGACTCGCTGTGGCGACCCCTGAAAAGGGAAAAGCCGAAAGAAGAAGAAGAAAGAAGGTTTGGAGGTCACATTTCCGTGGGTACCAGCACACATTGGGGTTGAAGGAAATGAAGCAGCAGACAGGGAAGCAAAAAAAGCAACAACACACCAAGTTAACTTTATAAAAACTACAAGCAAATCAGAAGCAAGAAGCATTGTTAAACAAAAACTGAAGGAAAAGTGGCAGAAAGAATGGAATGAAGAA
Organism: Garcialebias charrua; assembly: GCA_038048925.1. Taxonomy (NCBI): domain Eukaryota; kingdom Metazoa; phylum Chordata; class Actinopteri; order Cyprinodontiformes; family Rivulidae; genus Garcialebias; species Garcialebias charrua. The sequence goes on from JBBPBX010049264.1 coordinate 14,941, forward strand.
TACAAAGGAAGATGGTATTATAAGATCCAGAGAAGAGTGGGAGAGATGAGAACAGGGGGGAGAAACAGAAGAGAAGAGAGATTAGTAACAAGAGTGAGATTTGGACATACTGGACTAAACAGCACATTATTCAGAATACAAAAATATGAAACAGGAAATTGTCAGTATTGTGGAGAGACAGAAACAATAGAGCATGTCATCTTAAATTGTCAGAGATACGAGCGAGAAAGAAGATACATGATGGAGGAATTTAGAAAGATTAAAGAAACCGTTAAAATCACAAACATACTACCAAAAGAGTCAGGAAGTAAAAGTGTAAACATTTTGATAAGGTTCTTCATTAAAACAAAGCTGATCAATAGGATATGATTAGGACAAACATACACAAGTAAATAGGTTTTTTATTTTTATTTTTCTTTGCTGGAACCATATGTTCCCTTGCGGGCCCTGAGATCATCCGATCAGCTGCTTTTGGCGGTTCCAAAACCACGACTGAAGCTCCGAGGAGATCGGGCGTTTTCAGTCATCGGCCCCAAACTTTGGAACAACCTGTCCCCCAACATTAGACAGGACACCTTCCTTCATCTGTTCAAATCGCTGCTAAAAACCCATCTGTTCTCTGTGGCGTTTCGTACTGTGTGAGCTGACTTAGTATATTTTGTCCTGTGTTTTCATTTTAATACTGTTCTTATACATTTTTATTGCATTTTACTGCTGTTAATCTCATAGTTTTACCATTAGTGTGTGTGTTACTGTTTCTGTAATTTTTTTAATCTCTTTGATGTTGTTGTAAAGCACCTGGATAACAGTTTATCTGTTTTAATTGTGCTCTAGAAATAAAGATGACTTGACTTGACTTATTTTTTTAAAGCATTCTGACCCACACTCCTTAATTGGAAAAAAGGTTGGTCTCTCCCACAAAATGTTTTTTCTCACTAATAAAGTCAAATAAATTTCTTTTAAATTAATTCATAAATTTTATCCAACCAAACACTTTCTTCAGAAATACAAAGCTGATATTGATATTTCCTGTTCTTTCTAGCTTTATCCAGAAACATCTGTTCATCTTTTTTGGAAGTGTACATACTAAAGTTTTGGAAGGACATTGTTGCTCTGATATCCAATAATATCCAACCAGGTTTCCTTCTGTATTTTGAAAATGTTCTGTTTGGTATCTTAGATTTCAAGACGAAAGTCTCTTCTCACGTATTTATTATAAATTTGATCTTGTTTCTTGCTAAGTTTCACATCCATAAAAGTAAAATAATGCATAGGAAACCCTTTTTTGATCTCTTTGTAATGGATGTAAAACTATATCTTGACTCAATCTCAGAATCAAATAACAAAAAGGCTATAAAAACATGAAATATCTGTAATGAATACAACTTAAGTCTCTAACTCGCATTTATTTATTTATATATCTCTGTTTTATTTTTGTTTGCTTCTTTTTTTTCTATATGTTCATTGTTCTTGTATGCTTTAAATTGTTTTATTTGAAGTAAAGTTATAAATAAAGATAAAAAAATAATAAATAAAAAAATTCTGACCCACACTCTATACCAGTCGGTGGCGGTAATGTACACATAAGTTGTTTACCAACCGCCAATATAAAACTGAAGAAGAAGAAGAAGTGCTGTGCCGTTGATACATTGATATGCCGATAAAGTTAACTAAATCTGAAGGAAAAAGTATAGTTTGGAACGAAAGCAAGAAATTATGGAAAATGAGATGGGATAATGAGACAAAAGAGAGACATTTATATAGGATACAAAATACAGTTGATGTTAATAGACTCAGAGGAATAAATAGGAGGGAGGAGATAATTATAAATATTCATTCAACCTTTATTTAGTCAGGTAAATCTTTTGAACCTCATGGGCTCATTTACGAAAGCGACCTGCTAAAACTAAAGAACAATGAACAGCAATGGTAGAATTTCCTTAAACAATAAACAAACAAACAAACAATAAACAATAGAAAACAAAAGAGAGAAAAAAAAAAAAAAAATTTTTTTTTTTTTTTTTTTTTTTAACAAAGTATCAAAAAACTAGCAAAACATTATAAGGTAAACGTATAGAATCAAAGACAGGAACAAATCTGCATTGGTTTTTGCCAGGATTCCAACAGATTCTGAAAACCATTTAGAGAAGTCAAGGTCGAGAGATTCAGATCTTTTTGTAAGATATTCCAGGAAGCTGGAAAATAGAATAAGAACTGGGCATAGTTTATTGAATGACACTCTTTTTAAGATGGGGAAACATCTTACTGGTTTATGTGATTGGTGTAATGCCGCAGAAACAATAGAACATGTTTTTAATAATTGCAGGAAATATGTGGGTCATAGGAGAATATTGAGAATGGAAATTGGTTATAATAGGGAACTAAAGTTGGAAGAAGTCGCTGCTCAGCTGAGTAGTGATGAAGGGAAAAGAAAGATATTTCGTTTTTAAAAAAATACTGGACTCAATATGAGAATTTGAGAAAATAAATTAATATATAAGCACCAAGAGATGGCAGTAGTGCAACAATGATGGATGCAAGCTGCCGTTAAAAACCAAAGAAGAAGAAGAAGAAGAAGTGCTGTGCCGTAAAGTGTGACGTCATTTGCAGTTTACGGCTCCTGTGTTGCATACTGTACTGTAGTTTGGTTATCAGTAATAGTCACCAACTTTGTCGTTTTAAGTTCTTTTATGACAAAGTCAGCAGAGGTAAGTTTCTAAAAATGTTTTGATAAATAAAACAAGGAGAAATATAAATGTTGTTTGTCAGTTAGCTAGTCTGTTAGCAGCTAGCCCCACGAGCTAACGGTACTGTAGGAAACCTGTCAGTTTTACAGTATTCTGTTTCCACTGATATTTATAAACCTGCAGTAAATGTATAAACAACATCAGGAAACTTTTCTGCAATTTTTTTAGTTTTTGAATGTCCAGAGGACCAGACTTAACTTCTTTTTTATTTAGATTTTTCTACCTGGATTATTGAGCATGATGTCTAAAGATCTTTTTATATTCAGGAATAATAAATAAAAATATTAACGTTTGATAATCTGAGTGGTTGGAACAGTCGTCCTCCAATGCATGAGTTGGGGGGTTCGAATCCACCAGCAGTCACAAGCCGAAGTGTCCCTGGGCAAGACACTGAACCCCTCATTGCCTCCGATGTATGACTGCGGTAAAGTTAGTTTTACGTTGGAAGTTGGATATTCGAGCTCCGTGGCTTCAGGGGTACGTTGCTCTCGTCAGTCCGCTTCATGGAGTCTGATTTCGGGCAGCTGCGCTTAGTCTGCCCCTTCTCAGGCACGTCATGGTTTGCTTAGGGACCGTCAACAAATGTTCGACCGCATTCACTCTTCACAAACAAAAAATAATATATTTTACACGATTGACCCAACCGCACAAATCTTACATCAAACTACTCTCCAAGACCAGGCCTACGAGGTACAGCTGTTTATTTATCATTTTTATGCATTTTGTAATTTTTAACAATTAATTAATTCAGAAATCACAGTTTTTGCTCAATACCGTTCAGGTCTTTTGACCCACCCGCACCAAACTTACGTCAAACTACTCTCCAAGACCAGGCCTATGAGGTACAGCTGTTCTTTTATCATTTTTATGCATTTTGTAATTTTTAACAATTAATTAATTCAGAAATCACTGTTTTTGCTCAATACCGTTCAGGTCTTTTGACCCACCCGCACCAAACTTACGTCAAACTACTCTCCAAGACCAGGCCTACGAGGCAACGTACCCCTGAAGACACGGAGCTCGAATATCCAACTTCCAACGTAAAACTAACTTTACCGCAGTCGATGAATGTCCCATCTGTGTATGAATGTGATTAGTCTATTTAGAATGATTTGTTCAACTAGCTTTGCTGTATGTATTCTTAAATGAGGGCACGGATTGTATTATTGTAAATCACTTTGAGTGTCAAGGTAGAAGGTAGAAAGGCACTATATAAGTACAGTCCATTTACCACAGTAATATTTTGTCCTGTTAGTAGCTAGCAACCGAAGTTGACATTAAAGAGAAGACTAACAAGGTTAAAGACCGTGTAAAGTGAATTTCAATATTTTCTTCAATAAACATTATAAATGTCATAATTGTAATGTTGTAAATGAGTAAAAAGTCTAAAAATTGTAGCTCAATTAATTTTGGAGTTATAGATCAAACTGTATGAAGATATTTCTGTTTCAGGATTTTTTAGGCGTGTTTTAAATGTGACCGCGTTTCGTCACAAGGTCTTCTTAAGTATAGCCCCACCCCCTGCAGCTCCAGCCGTATAAATTTGCCTCGGTGGAGCCGTTCACTCGCGAATCGCAGATAGCATCAGATAGATCATTTCAAGATGGCGGCGCGTGCAAACGTTGCGGCTTCTCTCTCTCCCAGTGAGGAGACTGAGGAGTCTCCAGGCTCGAACCAGCAGACTGAGAGACAGCTCTGTTCATCAGGCAGTCAGGATGCTAAACACTCTGCCTGCTCTGCCCCCCCTCCCATTTGAACTGCCTTAACACTAAAACTTTCTCACACATTACCACACAACACAAAGATTTTAACACTGGACTCTGTGTCATCAAACGGGTTATTCACTAAACTCTCGGTCATGTGCTCATACAGTTTGCACTACTTCTCATACTTGCACTAATGTTTGTATTACATCACTGCCTATAATCATAATACTGTTTACATTCTCTGTTTACATTTATTAATACTGTTTACTTTTATTACTACTGCTTACATGTAATTACTACTGTTTACATTTACACTACTCTAATATCTACACCACTGCTGATACATATACAGGTAACCCCCGACCTACGACCCCATCGACCTGCGAACCACGGGACTTACGAACATATCATATTTAATAAAAATATGAATTAAAAAAAAAAAAAAAAAATTTTTTTTTTTTTTTTTTTTTTTGTGTTTAAATGTTCTTAATTTCATGTGTACATCACTTTGTTGCAGCTCTGGTTGTTTTAAAGGCTTTATAAATAATAATTATGATAAAAAAGATCATTTCTGATCATTTTTGAGCAATTTTTGAGCAATTTTGGGAAACAGGAAGTAGGTCTTCAGTTTACACGGTCACAAATTAATGTAGAACACCGGACGCTATTTAAGGTTCAGTCACTGGGGTCTCCGGTCACAAATTAATGTAGAACACCGGACCGGACGCCATCTTAGGTTAGCTGCCGAGAGCTGGACGAAGACTGGTGACCAGGATGGCTTCATATGGATTAATTACTAGCTGGAAACGTCTCTGTGAACTTTGTGGATGTCTCAGGCAGGAGCGGATTTATCGCCGATCGTGCCAGGCCGCCGTGCGAACACCTCCAGCCGGCCTGGCTACACCTCCGGCCTGGCTAGCTCCAGAGCTAACACTGGAGCTAACACGGGAGCCGGCCTTTTGAACACTGGTGACCAGGATCGCATCATGTGGATTAATTACTAGCTGGAATAGCTCTGTGGACGTCTCAGGCTGGAGCAGCGGCTGGAGCAGGAGCTGCAGATTGATCGCGCCGCCGCTCCAACACTAGCTCATGGCTTGGCTAGCAGAAGCTAGCCAGCTAGCTAACACAGGCCTGGAGCAGCTGCGGTGGCCCGCGCTGCTCGGCCCGAAAACAATCAACGCATGGCAACCTAAGATGTCGGCTTTGACCATCTCAAAGTAAGAAAATATATTTTTATTTATTCTGTAAATGTGAATAGCAATGTTTAACATTACAGTACACTACTTTACATGCTTAAATGTGTGCGCGCGCTCCGTTAGCATGATAAATAAAGGTTGAATGAATGAATGAATGAATAATTTTTTTTTTTAAATATAATTTTCACCCCCTACCTACGAACGGATCGAGCTGCGAACCGTTCTCAGGTCCCGATCTCGTTCGTAACACGGGGGTTCCCTGTACAGTGTGCTCTGAACGGTCTTATTTAGGGATGCCCAATGTGCCTTACTGCATATGCCACTTTTTGCCTCTATAACAACATCAACTACTACCTCATACATATACTGTGTACATTAACTCATACGCTGCTTTGCCACTTTGCAAATGTCAATGCTAGAAACCTTTAGTTTATTTTAGTTATACTTTTTATACTCTTTTTTTTATACTAGTATGCAAAAACTCAGGCCAGTATTATGTTCATTAAATGTTTAATGTTTTAGTTTTAGAGTTGGTGTAAATTTTCATACTCTTATACCACTATGCAAAAAACTCAGGACAGTGTTAGTTTTACTATTTTATGCTTATGTCTATTATTATATGTTTCAGTGTTTCAATGTTTAGATGTTTACTGTTGCACCGAGGGACTGAGAGAAACGCAATTTCGGTCCTGTGTATGTCCTGTACAGTACATATTGCAGATCTGACAATAAAGTTGACTTTGACTTTGACTTGATAGCAATAGCATAGATATTTTGTTCATTGTTAGCTAGCTAATCAATTATGCCTCGTTCGTGCATCTTCCCTGGATGTCGCAATGGTCAGGGCACCCGTACAAATCATAACGTGTTTTTATACCGCGTGGTTTTATACCGAGTATCTGTAATGCCTGGATAGGTCAATGGATAAAGCGCTTGCCTTCCGTCCCAAACCCCACGGGTTCAATTCCCGCATGGTACAACTCTTTTTTTTTTATTTTTTTTATTCATTCCAGATTAAAAACACACAAGAAAACTATTTACAAAAACAGCGTAACTCTTGGAAAAAGTAGCTGCTGTTACAGACAGAACTCAGATAAAAACAGAGCAGGTTTACTGGATCTCTGCTGCCTGCCTCTCCACAGAGAGTCAGCTCAGGGCAGGGGCAGGACACGAGCGCAGCTGCGCTGAAACCACGCCCACGCACTGACACGCCCCCAGCGTTCCAGGGCAAGGCAAAATCATGTTTTTTCATGATTTTTGAGACTTAATTTTATAAGGTAAACAATGTTTTTAATCAGTCAGATTTATATGGGTGATTAATAACACATAATTATTTATGCCATGTGACAAACTAAAAACACACACTTAATTTCACTTTAACCGAAGGTATCGTCGACGATGCGTTTTCACAAGCTATTTTTACATTGCCGTAACTCTGCAACCGTTTGCGCTATCAGAAAAATTTAAACGGTGTTTGAAAGAAAAAAGAGTGCGCTTTTATGCTGTTTTTGCTACAGTTACGGTAGTCACTCTCTCCCGGCTGCAGCGCTGGGGAAAGCGAGGCTTTTGTCTTCAGCAGAACGGAATGCAGCGTGAGCAGGCAAACATGAGCAGCAGAGCAGAAATTCAGCAGAAACTATGTCAAAACTAATGTTTTTCAAGGAATAAAAAGACAATAAGGAGATTCCTAGATGATTTGGAGAAGTTTCTTTTTGTTCTTCTGAAGAAAAAGCTGAAAAAACATTTGATCTAATAACTTTTTGAATTTTATTTCTGAATGAATGAGGCTCGCTTGTTACTTGTGGATAATAGTTTTTACTGGGTACACATAATAGGATGTATTTATAGTTTTATTTTATGTTGATTTTAGAATAGTTTATCAAGTCTATAAGATATTATAATCATCAGTTTGTACTTTGTCTGTGTAGAAGTGCACTATATATGAAAGTCTCAATACAACAGCACCACACACCACATTGCTGTGACCAACTCATTTGTGATACACAAGGACCAGTGTGTCACTATTGCCTCTTATCAACAGGTCTGGTTCCTGTAAGGTCCCATTGTGGCTAGTTTGGGCCAGTTCCTATGGGACCGGTTTATTTCTGTACCCACTGCACGCTTAGGACCCCTTTAGTGGGCGTGAAGTTCTCCTGCAGTGGGCGGGTAATTCTCCTGCAGTGGGTGGATCATTAATATCAACGCTTCTAACCAGCTGGTGGCGCTAGTGATACATTAAGCTCTTTATTAACCACTAACACACACATTAGAAGAAGAGCTGGAAAAGAACACACAACCAAAGTGGATGAGCTTGTTTCTTTTTTGAACATTCTGCTTTGTCTGTGGCTTTTTCAGCCACAGACAAATGTTCATATACAGTATATATATATATATATATGTGTGTGTGTATATATACACATATATGTATATATATTGTATATACATACATGTGTACACATACAAACATATGCGTGAGTATATATATATATATATATAACACACACACGTGTTTATATATATACATACATATGTGTGTATATATACACATATATGTACACATACATACATAATATATACTGTACATACATATATATTTATATATACAGTACATACATATACATACATATATATATATATATATACATATATATTTATATATACACACATTGATGATGGTGGAGTACACTACTTTGGACAAAACTGAAAGTGGCATGCATCCTAAAAAATCTGCGCCGCTCCATTGTCCCAGTTGATCAACAAGTGTGTTCCAAACTAAAACATTTGTAATATAAACTTAACAATATGTAATCAATCAATTCCAATCAAAATATCAAAGCAACTTTATTTAAATACTGTAAATGTTACATGTCAATAAAATTGTAACAGTTTAAAAAAATGAAAGATTGGTGTTATTTGTAGAAACAGAAAAACATATTACTAAATCTGCAGTTATGTATGAAATATGAACTTAAAATATCATCACTGGAATCTTAACCTGTTGTTCCAAAACATGTAACAATAATTAAAAGTAAAATTTGGCCAATAGCTCAGGTAAAAATGCTGACCTGTAGAACATTTCTACATTTTTCACTGCTTCTGTAAAGAACTCACCATCAGACACAATCCTCTGTGAATAAAGTCATCTGACCCAGAACTAAAGTTCTTTAGTTTGTAGCAGGTCGCTTTTGTAAAAGAGTCCACGAGGCTCAATGAGATTTACCTGACTAAATAAAGGTTGAATGAAAAACACCATGAAGTCACAGTACCCCTGCTCCGTCACAAACTGAGCTTGTATGACATCTGCTGAGTTCATAGGACCTGTTTGTGTTGTCAATGCAGGACTGTTTTTTTTTACTGAGGCACCGAGGACATCTTTGGCACAATGTGGACAAGGTGCAGGAGAGCAGAGCATCAGGAGAAGCTCTGAGGTCTGTTCGGCTGCAGTTGATGTGTAGTCTGGAGTCACAAGATCAGATCCTGATGCAGCAGTTCAGCGATGGCTTCATATGTCTGGCTGGCTGTTTTCACTGCCCCATCTGGCAAACAACACAAAATTATTGTTATAATCTCCTCTAAACATCATTATCCTTTGCTTTTATCTGTAATTTTCAAAGTTTGGAGTGTTTCTGTCATGGCATACTTGCTTTACAGTGCAGTGACTTGTCCCATCCTTCTCCAAGGACACCCACGGCTAGAGGATCTTTACACAGGAACTGACTGATTAACCTGAAATGATACACATTAATACAGGCCTATAGGCCTAAGTGACAAATTTATGGATTTTTCCCCATATTTATAAACCATTTTTGGACTGAGATATGACCGTTTCCATTTATTCTGACTGAACCAAAACAAACCAAAACCAAAAACAGAAAGTACTGTAGATAGCAGCAGTAACATGTATGGCATGAAGTTGGCGGTTGTATCACGTAATATGAAAACGTGGCTATAATGATAAATTCAAAAAAGTTCAAGACAAAAACAACTGGGGCCTCATGTATCAAAGACTTGCGTGGATTTCTTACTGAAAAGTGACGTACGGTCAAATCCAGAAAAGTGTCTACGCACAAAAAAATCCAGATTTATCAAGCTGTGCGTACACCGGTATCCACGCACATTCCTTTTGTACATCACAATGAACGTGGAACTGAGCGCACGTGAGACACCTCCCCTGACACGCCTACATTTACATATGTTAAACAGATGCAAATTACTTCCTGCATGTGTGAAGGACATGTTTGTTTGATCCCTGCGCGATCAGAAATCATTTCTAGATTCAGGAAAACAATGGATTTAATATAATATGAGTGAGGACAAACATCCTAAGTAAGAATAGTAATAAACTGTGTTCATCACGCAAAGAACGAGTGATTGTGTGCCGGTATTCGTGTGCGCGCACGCTGCTGTCAGGTGCGCCACCGGCTCATTCATTCATTCTGAGTGAAAATATTAACTTTGCGCACGAGTTAATTACCATAATTACTGTAAACACAGAGGAACTTACTTGGATGTTTGCTAGAACATAGATCTTCGTTTATTTAATAGATGATATGAAGAAACGAGTCTCTGCGTCTCAGTGGAGACTTTTCATGACATGACGTGATGTTGGAGTCTCCAAAGCGCGCGCTGCAGCCTTGTGCGCAATCTGTTTGTCTGTGAAGCTTTTACTCCCATACAAGTTATAAATGGTGTACTTTCACGTGTCATTTTGGAGACATCTACAATAAACACAGATAATGACACACCTCCACTGCCGTGTAACACCGGCGAGGGTGCACGCGCGCTCAAAGCGCGACCATAACTCAGCCTTTGGGATCATATGGATGAGACCATTCCAT
>JBBPBX010049265.1:0-13503 GCA_038048925.1 Garcialebias charrua
AACCATGAAAATATTTTTTTGGAGCTTATGTAGTAAAAACGTGATAATTATGTAGTAAAAACGTGATAATTATGTAGTAAAAACGTGATACTAAGTAGTAATAACGTGATACTATGTAGTAAAAACGTGATACTATGTAGTAAAAACGTGATAATTATGTAGTAAAAACGTGATACTAAGTAGTAAAAACGTGATACTATGTAGTGAAAACGTGATACTATGTAGTGAAAACGTGATAATTATGTAGTTAAAACGTGATAATTATGTAGTGAAAACGTGATACTTATGTAGTTAAAATGCGATACTAATTCAGGAGGAGCGTTTCCTTTAAATAGAGTAGACCTGCAGAATTCCACATATGTTAGATAGGACAATGGTTAAGACCACTGCCTTTCATGCAGATGACCCAGGTTCGAGTCCAACCTGGTCTGACTGATTTTTTTTTTCTTCTTTGGATTATTTATATAATAATATTTATGCTGAAAATACTTTGCTTATCAGCGTGATTGGGGTGTAATGTGGTTAAGTGACGTCTTAATTTATTAGGCTTCATGCTGTCCGCTGCTAATATTTTAAGACATAACAGACACACCGGTCTTTCCTCATCTCCCACCTTTGTCACAGTGAAGCCAAGCGCTAAATACGCTTTCTTATTATCTTCGTCTGTCTTCGCCTTTCTTTTCATCCCTGTTAAATATTTCTCCATGCTGTATCTTCACTGCACTTTCTAAAACTTCTCATGCGCTGCTGTGGCTTCTTACTCTGTGAAAAAACTATTCTGTGCGCTCAGTCTGACAATAACAGCGCCACTGCCCCTACTGGCGCGGATGTGTAATTACACTTACCATTTCATACAGTTCAATACAGTATTATTAAAATGTAAACACTCAACAACAAACCTATCAAAAGTAATGGCAAAAGACTGAAAATAGTTTATATTTTTACAATAAATGCATGTACAAATAAGCTAACAGGGAGTGCCTGTATGTTGTTGTTTTTTTAATTTCGTTTTACGCAAGTTGAAGCAGTTGAAAGACTTCAGCTTTAGGGCTTAAAATTTGTTTACAGAACTCCTTTGTTTTTTTTTATTTTTTTTGGATGTGGGGCCCACATCCGATTGGCGGGCAGGAACATCTTGTGAAGGTCTCCCAAGAAGCAGTCTACACTTGTAAACATGTAGGTCAACTAAGGGTAATCATTGCTGTGAATAATCACGAAGTTGCTGCTGATCTGTTCATGTTGCTGTGTTCGTTCGTGCTCACCTGCTAGCTCATACAAACTCATGATTGTACTGCTATTCGTGTGATGTTTCTGTGCTGTTAGTGCCTATTGTATTTTAAGGAAATTTTAACTTAGTTCATATCTTATATGTTACCGTTTTTCTATTACATTTTATTGTTTTATGTAATTGGGACCCTGTGTACATAATCTCGCTGCACTGCACACATCCCATTGCGAACAACAATAACAACTCATCTGCACAGTGTCTCAGGGGAGTCAGGATCTATTACAACATGTCTTCATATAGGGAGTCAGGATCTATTACAACATGTCTTCATAGAGGGAGTTAGGATCTATTACAACATGTCTTCATATAGGGAGTCAGGGTGCTGGCCTGCAGTCCAGACCTCTGACCATCTGAAAATATTTGATGCACCATGACATGAAAAAAATGGCAAACTAGACCATAAACTATTGAACAGCTGGAACCCTAAATCAGACAAGAATGGAACATTCCCCTCCCAGAACTAGCTTCTGGGCTCCCCAGTCCTTATGCCGGGTACCGACCTAACGCGTTGAAACGCTCCTGCCGCCCCCTTTTGGCCACTTGTCACTTTCACACAGCCACTGAAGACGCGTCTGATGACGCGCCCTGGGAGGAGGCAGAGGAGGGGGTCTGGCTCCTTTTCCGGTTGTTTCTTGTACACCGGGCAGACTAAATCAGCTGTACGTGAGCCACGTTACTACTTGAGTGGGTTTTCTACGAGCCGAACTGCAGCTCCAAAAGTCTTTGTTGAGATTAAAACAGCAACTGTAAAAATGCCAGGTTTCTTACCGGAGGCTGGTTTCTTCATGAAGGCTCGATGGGGTAAGTTTAAAAAGTCCAACAAAAGTCCCGTTTTCGTTGCGTCATCACATAGCAGAGGCTTTCCCGATTGGTTGCTGCGACGCGTCGAGCGTCGAAAGTTCAAATATTTGACCCTTGGCTGCTCGACGCGTAGGTTGCTTCGGACGTTCGCGTGTACAGAAAGGAACTGCCGCTTGCCGCCACGCCGCTTCAAACACTCAAAATGCGCATTCTGGGGGTGGGCCGTCGGGGGTTGTCCTGGGATGTGGGGGGCTCGGGGCCTGGGGGTTCGCCGTGGGCGGGGCAGGCAGTGCGCTCCCCCTGGGGCTGCTTGGGCTCGGGTGTCCTGTCTTGTCCAGTCGGCAGGGCGCGGGTTGGGCCGAATCTTGGATGTCTACTCTCCATCCCAGAATGAGGATCGTGGGTTTTCTCCGGGTGCTCCAGTTTCCTCCCACAGTCCAAAAACATGCATGTTAGGCTGATTGGTAACTCTAAATTGGCCCTGGGTGTGAGTGAGACAGGTCCCTCTTGTAAATGAGTCCCTGTGGCTCAACGAGGATAGCCTGTATAAATAAAGGTTGAATGAATGAATGAATGGGCCTACCTCCTGGGTTTGGATGTGGGCTGCCCCATGTAGGGGGCAGGTACATGTCTTGGACCTAGGGGGTATAGAGTGTGCATCGGGATTATGAATGGAACGTGTCGTTATTGTTTGTCTTTCTGTGAGTGAGGGTGAGGATGAGGGTGGGTCTGAATGAGTGTGTCTGTGTATGAATGTTTAAGTGTCAGGCTGGGACTTGGACTGCCCCCTCTCTGATACATCTGAGGCTACTTAGTGTCGCGCTCCTGCCACGTGGCCCCCTGGTGGGTGTTCCTTTGCCTGCGGGCGTGCGTGCTTGGGGCCCTCACTATCTGGAAATGGGCGCTTGGACATTTGTTGGCTCGGCCTGGTGGCTGCCTGGTGGGGCTCTTGTCCTCTGGTCCTATCGGGTCTGGCCCTGAGGGGTGGGCGTCCCCGGTGCCCGGGCCTCGGTGACCGGCCCTGGGGCTACGTCGGTGCAGCGGGCTCCGGCGGGGGCCTGTGAATCTGTCGCGGTTGACCCCGGGGAGTCATTGTATGTGGTCGCTGGTGGGGTTCTTCCGGTTCTTCCCATTGGTCGGATCTGGGGAGTGGGCGAGTGGCTCGTCCTGTTCGGGTGGCCCTGGGGACTCTGGGGTCGGGGTCCTTCCTGGGGTCTTGGGCTTTGATCGCCCCTTCGTCTGCCTCGGGCTTTGGGGGGACGGATCTCTGATGCTTCACAGTCGCTACTAAATGTTCTATTGGAGGAACCTTATTCACTTATGCATGCTCACAACCACACACAAATGGATGCAGGGATGTATATGTAGATATATGCAGATATGTAGATGGGTATATGAATGAATATAAATGTATATGTATGTATACTGTATATATATTTGTAGGTATGGGTATGTGTATTTATAGAAATCTACTGCAAGGTCATGAATATTATTAGTCTTTATGCATGTATGTTTCGTTGCTGTGTTCTGTCATGTGCTTTGCAGGATTGCAGACGGAGGTTGGGTGTGTTTGCCTTGTGCTCTTTTTGTGGATAATTGTTGTTTTGTTGTCTTACTTTCTCTTTTTTTTCTCTCTATATAAAAAAAAACATATTGGAGTGAGAGGATGGCTATAAGGTGAGAAGGGAGGCCATCTATAAATGGAAAAAAACAACAAAAAAACAACAACAACAACACTCGAAACGCGCCACTTCACGATTCGCCGCGCCTCGACGCGTCTCCACAAAGACTTTCAATGTAACCCGGCCTCTTCCGCTGCCCGAAACGCGTCTGGTCGGTACCCGGCATGAAATATTTACTGACTGGTAAGAGATGGTTCATGGTTCATAGGAAACATGGCCAGACGTTTTTGAGATGGATTGCTGCCGTCAAGTTAAATATGACCTTTTGTTGTGTACAAGTTTTTTAGTTGAATCACCTGATATGTTCCACTGTAATTAAAATATGCGTCTGACCATTGCTCTCTGTTTTTATTAACATTTTCACAAACTCCCAACACTTTGGGAATGGTAGTTTAATTTAAAGAAAAAAGTAATTTAGTACCACATTGTATGACATTTCATTCCTAAAGAAATTATTTTCACTTTTTAACTGGATTCGAACAGTGAGGTCCTTTCACATGATCCGAAAAAGATGCAGGGTTAGATAAAACCACACAGAGAGCAGAAAGAATAAAAAGTGAATGAATTATTAGTTGTAAATTATGTTATAATTAGAATGTACACATTTAATAAGTACACTGAGCCAAGTGTTGTGCAACTAGGTGACATGGTGACGAGTAACTTACTGTCCTGAAGCTCCCAGAGCCGTGGAGGAAGGTTGCTGAAGTATTCATGGGTCAGCGCTGCCTGTGCTGACAGCCGGTTCTTTGGGAAGCACTGGAGGAACCTGGAGGCCAACTCCTCAGCAAGGTCCACGTAGCCGAGCCTGACGTGAACACACACAACATAAAGATTACACACACCTACTGCAACGTCCTCTTTACACGAGCTCCCACTCACAGAGCTGCTAACAACAAAAAGAGCTTATACCCATCTGCTGCGTGTTTAACTTGTTTCAACTTCAAGATGGAACAGACACAAACGAAAGATGCACTAACTCCGCCCACCTGTGAGCGTGTGTAGGCAAACTCCTGAAGCAACTTGTGATGCGCAAAGGAAGAACAGATTCAATGTTTTTCAGTAAATAATTAGAAAGTGACTGCATGAAATAAAAATGATGTTCTTTATTGCAGCGTGCTGACATGTCACTCAGAACGGAGCATGCCTCTCGAGCTCCGTGGGTTTGAATGATCCAGCCAGGAGCACGGACACCACTAACACCACTAACACCACTAACACCACTAACACCACTGACACCACTAACACCACTAACACCACTGACACCACTGACACCACTAACACCACTGACACCACTAACACCACTAACACCACTAACACCACTGACACCACTGACACCACTAACACCACTGACACCACTGACACCACTAACACCACTAACACCACTGACACCACTAACACCACTAACACCACTGACACCACTAACACCACTAACACCACTAACACCACTAACACCACTAACACCACTAACACCACTAACACCACTAACACCACTAACACCACTAACACCACTAACACCACTAACACCACTAACACCACTAACACCACTAACACCACTAACACCACTAACACCACTAACACCACTAACACCACTAACACCACTAACACCACTAACACCACTAACACCACTAACACCACTAACACCACTAACACCACTAACACCACTAACACCACTAACACCACTAACACCACTGACACCACTAACACCACTAACACCACTAACACCACTAACACCACTAACACCACTAACACCACTAACACCACTAACACCACTAACACCACTAACACCACTAACACCACTAACACCACTAACACCACTAACACCACTAACACCACTGACACCACTAACACCACTAACACCACTGACACCACTAACACCACTAACACCACTAACACCACTAACACCACTAACACCACTAACACCACTAACACCACTAACACCACTAACACCACTAACACCACTGACACCACTAACACCACTAACACCACTGACACCACTAACACCACTAACACCACTAACACCACTAACACCACTAACACCACTAACACCACTAACACCACTAACACCACTAACACCACTAACACCACTAACACCACTAACACCACTAACACCACTAACACCACTAACACCACTAACACCACTAACACCACTAACACCACTAACACCACTAACACCACTAACACCACTAACACCACTGACACCACTAACACCACTAACACCACTAACACCACTAACACCACTAACACCACTAACACCACTAACACCACTAACACCACTAACACCACTAACACCACTAACACCACTAACACCACTAACACCACTAACACCACTAACACCACTAACACCACTAACACCACTAACACCACTAACACCACTAACACCACTAACACCACTAACACCACTAACACCACTAACACCACTAACACCACTAACACCACTAACACCACTAACACCACTAACACCACTAACACCACTAACACCACTAACACCACTAACACCACTAACACCACTAACACCACTAACACCACTAACACCACTAACACCACTAACACCACTAACACCACTAACACCACTAACACCACTAACACCACTAACACCACTAACACCACTAACACCACTGACACCACTAACACCACTAACACCACTAACACCACTAACACCACTAACACCACTAACACCACTAACACCACTAACACCACTAACACCACTGACACCACTAACACCACTAACACCACTAACACCACTAACACCACTAACACCACTAACACCACTAACACCACTGACACCACTAACACCACTAACACCACTAACACCACTAACACCACTGACACCACTAACACCACTAACACCACTAACACCACTAACACCACTAACACCACTAACACCACTAACACCACTAACACCACTAACACCACTAACACCACTAACACCACTAACACCACTAACACCACTAACACCACTAACACCACTAACACCACTAACACCACTAACACCACTAACACCACTAACACCACTGACACCACTAACACCACTGACACCACTAACACCACTAACACCACTAACACCACTGACACCACTAACACCACTAACACCACTGACACCACTAACACCACTAACACCACTAACACCACTAACACCACTAACACCACTAACACCACTAACACCACTAACACCACTAACACCACTAACACCACTGACACCACTAACACCACTAACACCACTAACACCACTAACACCACTAACACCACTAACACCACTGACACCACTAACACCACTAACACCACTAACACCACTAACACCACTAACACCACTAACACCACTAACACCACTAACACCACTAACACCACTAACACCACTAACAGACACCACTAACACCACTAACACCACTAACACCACTAACACCACTAACACCACTAACACCACTAACACCACTAACACCACTAACACCACTAACACCACTAACACCACTGACACCACTAACACCACTAACACCACTAACACCACTAACACCACTGACACCACTAACACCACTAACACCACTAACACCACTAACACCACTAACACCACTGACACCACTAACACCACTAACACCACTAACACCACTAACACCACTAACACCACTAACACCACTGACACCACTAACACCACTAACACCACTAACACCACTAACACCACTAACACCACTAACACCACTAACACCACTAACACCACTAACACCACTAACACCACTAACACCACTAACACCACTAACACCACTAACACCACTAACACCACTAACACCACTAACACCACTAACACCACTAACACCACTAACACCACTAACACCACTGACTAACACCACTAACACCACTAACACCACTAACACCACTAACACCACTGACACCACTAACACCACTAACACCACTAACACCACTAACACCACTAACACCACTAACACCACTAACACCACTAACACCACTAACACCACTAACACCACTAACACCACTAACACCACTAACACCACTAACACCACTAACACCACTAACACCACTAACACCACTAACACCACTAACACCACTAACACCACTAACACCACTAACACCACTGACACCACTAACACCACTAACACCACTAACACCACTAACACCACTGACACCACTAACACCACTAACACCACTAACACCACTAACACCACTAACACCACTAACACCACTAACACCACTGACACCACTAACACCACTAACACCACTAACACCACTAACACCACTAACACCACTAACACCACTGACACCACTAACACCACTAACACCACTAACACCACTAACACCACTAACACCACTAACACCACTAACACCACTAACACCACTAACACCACTAACACCACTAACACCACTAACACCACTAACACCACTAACACCACTAACACCACTAACACCACTGACACCACTAACACCACTAACACCACTAACACCACTAACACCACTAACACCACTAACACCACTGACACCACTAACACCACTAACACCACTAACACCACTAACACCACTAACACCACTAACACCACTAACACCACTAACACCACTAACACCACTAACACCACTAACACCACTAACAGCCACTAACACCACTGACACCACTAACACCACTAACACCACTGACACCACTGACACCACTAACACCACTAACACCACTAACACCACTCTCAAGCAAACAAACCAGTAGAAAATCAGAGAGTGATGAGAGCTAAACCTCTGCTCAGCTCATCAGGAACACAGAACAGAAATAAAGAGATGTTCAGCTGGCCTCTTTCACACACTTCAAACATGAACTAGTTCATGTGTAAAATGTAAGTCATTGAATGAGACCTAACACTAGTTCTTAACACTCAACACATTAGCTGAAGTACATTCAAATGAAAGAGAAGACCAAGTTCATGACCAACAAAAACAAAAACAAAAAAGGTTTGTAAGCTCAATCATCCAGGTAGAAATCAACAGAAAAAGGTTAAATCATATCATCCTGAAACTAAAACTGTGATTAGTGCCTAATATTTATTTACAAAATGCATCAAAGAAATGCATTTGGAGAATTTATGTTTGAAATATAATTTAACAATAGCTTAACACTAATGCATAATGTAATTTAATGTTACAATGCAACATTAGATAGTTCTGGACAGAGTTGCGACACTCTGAACTCACAGATAGTCGGTCACGTGGTTCATGCAGCTCTCAGTAGTTCCAAACAGCTCATCGCTGTCAGTCAGTTTGAGCAGCTACTGGTGCAACATGACACAAAAATCGACTTTTCTTACTTTGTCCAGCGTCTTTCAGTAATTATTGAGCAGTTACAAACTGATTACTTAACTGATTATTGATTATTTCACTGACTATGAGTTTTATTAAAGCATTTTTAGACGCGGCAGATACATTTATCATTACATTTTAAAGGGAAACCAGATCTTATCATTAAATTTTAGAGTGAAACAAGATTACAAACACATATTTGTTAGAAAAAAAGGTCTATGCAAGACAATGATCAATATAGCCATGTCAACAGTGTTTTATAATGTTACACATATAAAAAAATAAAAATAAAGATTAACACCTATTATGAAGCTATTTCTGATGTTCTCTGCATGATAATGCTCCACCTTGTCCTCCATGCCAGCAGTTCAGATCTGCTCCAGTTTACCTTAGTTCATCTGGGATGAAGTCTTCATTTCTGCACATTATATAATTGATCTTTTATTTTTATAGCTACTGAGTACTGTGCCTGGATAACAGAGTTGATTGTGCTTGTGTCGAGCAGGCACGTTGTTGGGCTCAGTTCTAAGTCTGACTTATTTGACGGCTCTGTCAAGTAAGTGTGTGTTGGTTTGGGGTGGGGGGTGCAGGTAAACGTAATGTTCAACATTCTGTTCAAATACACCAAAATGCAAGAGATTGCACCTAGTCCNTTCATTTGTTTCTACTTCCTGTCCTCTCAACCCCAGCCAGTCGAAGCAGGTGGTGCTCATCCTGAGCCTGGTTCTGCTGGAGGTTTCTTCCTGTTAAAGGGAGTTTTTCTTTCCACTGTCTCCTTTGTGCTCGCTCAGGGTGGGAGACTGTGATGAAGACTGTGATGAAGACTGTGATGAAGACTGTGATGAAGACTGTGATGAAGTGAAGATTCAACACAACCTGCTGCTTCCTTACAGAGAGAACTTTTACTTTATCTATTGACCGTGAATGTTTCTGTTCAGTGGTCTGAGATGTTGGCTCTATAGAAATCAACTGGACTGTCATGGAGAAGATGATGATGATGATGTTCGTCTTCGTGCAGGAGGCAGCTTCATTACCGTATTAGTTTTTGAAAATAATTTTTCTGAACTAACATTCAAAAGCAATGACTGATTTTTATTACACCCCCCCCCCACACACACACACACACACACACACACACAGCAGAAACACTCATGAACACTGCAGGAGGCTGGAGGGTGTACGAGTATGAGCAGTGTGTGTAAAGAACAACTGAGTGTGTGTGTCTATTGTGTAACGCTCACATTCATTAAACATGGCAGAAATACGCACAAACAAAAACAACAACAATGTGATGTAAACAGTCCACTTACTTATTCCAAGCTTGTCGGAGCTTCTTGGAGCTGTACACGGTAAAGCGGTCTGTAACGAGAGCAACACACGAGCAGTGACAATAAACTCAGACATAATTATAATTATCATAATTATAATTATCATAATTATAATTATGATAATTATAATTATGATAATTATAATTATCATAATTATAATTATCAACAAGAATTCAGTTCAGTTTATTTATATAGAGCCAATTCACAACACAAGTCATAACTGGCTGTGATTATCGTACCCACCACTGCACCCTGTATTCACTGGTTAACTGGACATCATTAACCTCACGCAGACTCTTCCACTGGTACATTTTCATCTTTAAATCACTTCTTGGTCTGCTGCCCTCATACATCTCCTCCTACATGTCTCTGTGTGAGTGCAGCTACAGCGTGCGCTCTCAGGACATGATTACCTGCAGTGTTCCCTCAGTGAGGACTGAACTTGGAAAAAGGGCCTTCTCCTACTCTGCTCCTGTTTCCTGGAATATCTTACTAAAAGTTTGGAAAACCCAATGCAGACATGTTCCTGCTTTTAGTTTTCCATACCACCTTATGGTGGTATGGCTATTTTTTCACTACTTTTCCTTTTAAATACCATTTTATTTTCACCTGTTAATATTTTTTGTAACCCCATCTTTTATGATTGTCTATTGTTGTTGTCCACTGTTTTCATCACTCTTTTTTTTTAACATCCAGGTCTCTTGTAAATGAGCCCCTGAGGCTCAGTGGGATTAACCTGTATAAATAAAGGTGGAGTGTTGTTGTTGAGTGCCGTTTCAGGGCACTGAACAGAAACAGTTACATATAAAAATAATAATTTAACATTATTTATGTGAGGAGCAGACTGCTTTGAGTTTAACTCCATCACAGAACTCTCATCTTGAACAAGCATGAAGGCGACAGTGGAAAGAAAAAACTCCCTCATGAGGAAGAAACCTTTAGCAGAACCAGACTCAGGACAAGTGACCATCTGCTTCGACCGGCTGGGTTTGGTAGGAACAGATACACAATGGCAGGTCAACAATCACATGTTAAGATAGAAATAGTATCAAATGAACACTATTCAATTTCAACAATTCATTCAACAAGTATAATAAAGATGGTTGCAATCTTGGCAGCTACATTAATGTATCAGTCAAAATAAAACCTTTAACCGATAAGTGAAAAATATTTGGTACCTGGCGGACATACTGTTCTGTTTTATTGCTGCAAGTGAAGTTTGTTTTTAATGTCTAAGAAAAGTCAGGTCCTCTGGACAAATTCTTCTTTTTATGATTTGTCTTTAATCCAAAGGACTTCCTCAGCCACATTCAGGGACTGAAGTGATAGTTTCAAAGCAACAGGAGAAAGCAGAGTTTCTGCCTCTGTTCTGAGTCACATCCTGTGTGCCCATCTGAGTGGAGCGGTGTCTGAACAGCTGGATGAGAAGGAATGTGATGAAGCATGAGCAGAAGTAGTTCCCATCAGAGATACACACAGCTCTGTGGTCCAACACCGCCCCCTGCTGCTCACTTCAGCCTCTGCAGCCGACTCGTCCACACAACCAGTCTGTCATGAAAATAATCCTGTTTTTATTTATTAGTCAGGAAACAACAAGCCCAGGCCACATTTATCAATATGCATTGTGCTTCCTCTGCACTTTACTGTGTAAATGATGTGTATCATAACTGTGTCATTTTCACAACACATTTATTGTGTAGTGCACGTCCCTGTGCACTTTATAATCTGGTTTCTTGGTCTTCATCACTACGAAGGAGTCAACAGTAATTGTACAGTTAATGTACAAAGCTATGCTGGGTAAACTCCCCTAGTATGAATTTTAAATTTACACTTCTCTCTTGTAAATGAGTCCTCATGTCTCAATGAGACTAATCTGTAGAAATAAAGGTGGAATGAAAAAAAAACTTTTATTAAAGATATTTGATGTGGTACTTCATTTGGCTCTTTTTTAGAGTTTCCAAGATTGTTTTGAACTTGGTGGAAGATTGTTCATTTGTTTTGCATTTGGTCCTGCTCTTCAGACAAACTAAAGGTTAAAACTTATGACAAAGTACATGAAGAGTGCATCTACAGTTTTAAAATGGAAGGTTGTACTTGTTTTATGTTGATTTTAACTTGTTTAATGTTCATATATTCTGATATTGTAATTTTGAGCTTTTACTTTTGTAATGGTCAGCCATCTTGAACTGGTTTCCCTTGGGCAAAAAATGTGCTAATTTTAATGGACTTCATCCATCCATCCATTCTCTTCCGCTTATCCGGGGTCAGGCCAACTCACCACCAGGTAGTGGTCAGTTGACAGCTCCGCCCCTCTCTTCACCCGAGTGTCCAAGACATGTGGCCGCAGATCAGATGAGACGACAACAAAGTCGATCATCGAACTGCGACCTAGGGTGTCCTGGTGCCAAGAGCACATATGGACACCCTTATGCCTGAACATGGTGTTCGTTATGGACAATCCATGACGAGCACAGAAGTCCAACAACAGAACACCACTCTGGTTCAGATCAGGGGGGCCGTTCCTCCCAACCACACCCCTCCAGGTCTCACTGTCATTGCCCACGTGAGCGTTGAAGTCCCCCAGCAGAACAAGGGAGTCCCCAGGAGGCGCACTCTCCAATACCCCCTCCAAGGACTCCAAAAAGGGTGGGTAATCTGCGCTGCCGTTTGGCGCATAGGCACAAACAACAGTCAGAGCCCGTCCCCCCACACGTAGGCGAAGGGAGGCTACCCTCTCGTTCACCGGGGTGAACCCCAACGTACAGGCACCAAGATGGGGGGCAACAAGTATGCCCACTCCTGCTCGGCGCCTCTCACCAGGGGCAACTCCAGAGTGGAAGAGTGTCCAACCCCTCTCAAGGAAACTGGTTCCAGAGCCAGAGCCATGCGTTGAGGTGAGTCCGACTATTTCTAGCCGGAACCTCTCAACCTCACACACTAGCTCAGGCTCCTTCCCCACCAGAGAGGTGACATTCCATGTCCCAATGGCCAGCTTCTGTAGCCGAGGATCAGACCGCCAGGGTCCCCGCCCTCGGCCACCACCCATCCCACATTGCACCCGACCCCTTTGGCCCCTCCCACAGGTGGTGAGCCCATGAATATATATATATATATATATATA
>JBBPBX010049265.1:13513-25430 GCA_038048925.1 Garcialebias charrua
TATATATATATATATGTGGTGAGATGGTGTTCCTTGATGGCGGTAATACACCGGAAGGTTGTGAGATGCCGTTAAACCTCACAGAAGAAGAAGAAGAGATGGTGTTCCACTTCCCCCTCCCTTCTACTCTGTGCACCTGCTGCAGCTAGATGAGCATCAGGTGTAACTAGATGAGCAACATTGATCAGTGGGCGGGGCAGACTCCTTATAGCTGGGCAGGCTGCTATGGGGTGTGTGTGTCTTTGTTTCCCTCCCTGCTGCTCCAGTGGCTGCTTCATTCTGCTGGTGCTCTTGGTCTGCTCGTCTGAGATCGTAAGTGCCAGCTTCTTGAATTAATGACTGGGATCATGGTTGGGTTTGTGGGTGTCACACCTGTCCATTTCTGCAGTGTTCTGCTGGCATTGCCGGCTGGGTGGGGATTGTTGTGGCGTGCGGTTAGGCCCTCGCTGCTGACCTGCTTCCTCCCTGGTTTGGCTGTGTTTGCACCTCTGGGTAAGTATCTGCAATTTATATTTTAATTATTTTCATGAATCCACAATAATGGGTTCTCTGTTTCAGGCACCTGATTTTGCTGCTTGGAGCCTCAGTGCTGTGGACGCTCTGCTGTTTTGTCTTGTCTTGTCTTGTTTGTCTTGTCCTGTAATTCTAGTGTTTGGACGCTTTCAACAAGACCTGTACTGAAGGACAGGTTGTGTGGGCAGAGCATTGCTTCTCTGACTCCGTTGAACAGAGCATCTGGACGACAACGACTGAGGATGGTTTAAAGTGTCTGCCATTATTCCTGAGTCTTCCTGCTTTTACAAGGACCGAGTGGTGGACTTGACTCCTTGAGTTTGAGGAAAGAACTCTTATGAATTTGTATAAATAAATATTGTAAATTTACTTAGTCTGTGTTCTGGTGTATCTGATAATAACTTAAAAAGAGCAAGAGCTCTACCTTCTGGTCACATATCAAGAAAGGTCATCAGAGACTCTACTTCCTCAGACGGCTGAGACAAGCCGGTCTGAGCAGCCCAGTTCTCACCTCGTTCTACAGGTGTGCAGTGGAGAGCATCCTGTGCTCCAGCATCAACGTGTGGCATGGAGGCTGCACAGTTGAAGAGAGGAAAGCTCTGCAGAGAGTGGTGAAGGCTGCACAGAAGTCTGTTGGAGTCAGTCTCCCCACCATCACAGACATTTACACCTCCAGATGCAGGAAAAGAGCCACCTGCATCATGAAAGACCTCACTCATCCAGCACACTCACTCTTTGCCCCACTCCCCTCAGGACGGAGGTTGAGGAGCATCAAGTGTAGAACCACTAGACTGAGGAACAGCTTCTACCCTGAGGCTGTTAGACTCATGAATAAATAAAAATAAAATTAAAATAAACACTGCAAAATATCACATCATGGTGATGCTGATATGTTTTCTTGTTGCTGTGTTCATCTGTGACCATCTGTGACCATCTGCTCATACAAACTCATGTTCGTGCTGCTGTTTATTCCCACTATATTAGGCTTAGTGTATTACTAGTTGATGTTTTTCTTAGTTAGTTCTCGATGTTATTACTGTTTTTCTCTTTCATTTGTTGTTGGATGTAACTGGGACCTCGTGTACATAATCTCGTTTTCATCTCATGTACCACATGCGGTGCAAATGACAATAAAGACTCTCTGACTCTCTCTCTGACTCTGACATATATATATATACTTTGTGTGTGTGTGTATATATATATATGTATATATATATATATATATATATTCAGCTCAGACACATATATCAAACAAATAATTTTAAGTGTTAATCTTTAATAGCCTTGCTGTGCGCTCCTGTGGCAGACATTTGCAGCAGAGCTAAACACGGTCCACATTTTGACGTAGGTGCAACCTATATTCCGGTGCGACCTATATATAGATTTTTTTTCAATTATTTGGCAATAATTGGACAATGCGACTAGGGGTTGAACGAGTACATAATTTTTAAGCTCGACATTAACATAAAAAAACTTGAGTGGCACTCGATTAGTCAATGACGTCACAGTGTCTTATGATACAAAATAAATAAATATAAATGCATAAAAACGTCTTTACAAAAAGAAAAAAAAGACCAACAAAACATTGGGAGCATTTATTATGCTCCTATTTATCATACTGCAGATAAGTCACAGGAAAAACAAAACTATTAGTTATTATTAATATTAAAAGTGAAAGTAAGGCGCTGAACCGAAACTTAAAAAACAAATGGGGCCACAGCCACACCGCACCACCGCCTGCAGTGCTGTGCAATTTAGGTTTACTTTTAGAGATTGTGTTTATAGATTTTTAATAGAGAGTCAGAGTCAGAGTCTTTATTGTCATTTGCACCGCATGTGGTACATGTGATGAAAACGAGATTATGTACACGGGGTCCCAGTTACATCCAACAACAAATGCAAGAGAAAAACAGTAATAACATCTAGAATTAACTAAGAAAAACATCAACTAGTAATACACTAAGCCTAATATAGTGGGAATAAACAGCAGCACGAACATGAGTTTGTATGAGCAGATGGTCACAGATGAACACAGATGAACACAGCAACAAGAAAACAGATCAGCATCAGCATGATGTGATATTTTGCAGTGTTTATTTTTTATTTTATTTTTATTTATTCATGAGTCTAACAGCCTCAGGGTAGAAGCTGTTCCTCAGTCTAGTGGTTCTACACTTGATGCTCCTCAACCTCCGTCCTGAGGGGAGTGGGGCAAAGAGTGAGTGTGCTGGATGAGTGAGGTCTTTCATGATGCAGGTGGCTCTTTTCCTGCATCTGGAGGTGTAAATGTCTGTGATGGTGGGGAGACTGACTCCAACAGACTTCTGTGCAGCCTTCACCACTCTCTGTAGAGCTTTCCTCTCTTCAACTGTGCAGCCTCCATGCCATAGGTCTAGAGAGATGAATATTTGTTTATTTTTGTTTGTGAAACGAGAGAGAGGACGCCGTTTCGGCCGTGTTATATATGTGACCTGCAATGCAACACTGCCCCCTGCTGTCACAATCTACTACGGTGTTCAAAGCAAAGAAAATCAACAGAATGATTCAATGAGTAGCGCAATTTATAAAATTATAAACTGTTTTACCTTTTTGACAAGACTGGACCAGCTCCATACATCCGTGCACAAAGGAATACATTTTGTAGCGTCTACTAAAAGCTAAAAGCTACCCCGCGCTCGGTTTTTAATCACGTGATGTGACGTACTGACGTTACCGCGACGTGATGACGTCACTACGGGTACTCGAGGTGGACAAAAAAGCCTCGATAGAAGTCAAAGCACTCGATCTGTCGAGAACTCGGCTACTCTGTTAAACCATTAAATGCAACCTATCGGTGCGACCTATATTCCAGAAAATACCATAGTTCTGTGCTTTTGGAAGAAAACGTGGACAAGTTGGTATTTTTGGACAAAAATTTAAAACTTGATTACTTAGATTGTAAACAGTCTGCTGCTGCTTATTTTTCTGGTTCTGACTGTTATTGTATTTATTAAGATTTTTATTATTGTTAGTATAGCCTATTTATTGTAAAGAGTGCCGTATTTTTTAAATATCCTCCAAATGGGTCGCTTTTATTTATTTTTATACAAATGTATTGTTTATAGGGCTGAACGATTTAGGAAAATAATCTAATCGCAATTTTTTTCTATAAATTGCGATTGCGATTTAAAATGCGATTATTTTTACTGGTTCTGTATTAATTCATATCACTAACGACACAACTGTTTTATTTTTAAATCAGATAATTAATGTGCTTTTTCACGCAGAACGTTAGCTTGTTGAGCTAGCTGCTAACCGGGCACCGTCAAAACAGACCCGGTCACATGACCAGCTCGCGCTCTGTTTATCTCCCGCGGTCTCTGTTTCAGCCTCTAAGCTCAGATACACGTTTACATGGGCTAACTTACCTGAATTTATAACTTGTATGACTTCTGTCGAGCCTGAAGCAACTGTGTTGGAGTGCACGGTCTCCTCCTCCCTGCTCTGCTCTGTTTTGCTCCGCTCAGAGCTGCGCGCGGCCAGTCGGCTCACTCCCAAGTCACGTGACCAGTCAAATCGCAGCCCGTGTGATTAGTGAATCGCGTTTTAACATATCAAAGTCAAAGTCAAAGTCAACTTTATTGTCAGAACTGCAATATGTACAGGACATACACAGGATTGAAATTGCGTTTCTCTCAGTCCCTCGGTGCAACAGTAACCATCTAAACACTAAACACTAAAACATTTAATAAACATAAGCATAAAATAGTAAAAGTGTAACACTGTCCTGAGTTTTTTCATAATAGTATAAAAGTATGAAAATTTACACCAACACTGAAACACCAAACACCCCTAAAACACCAAACACCCAATGAACATAAGCATAAAATGAAATAATAAAAGTGTAATACTGTCCTGAGTTTTTCATAGTAGTATAAAAAGTATAAAAAGTATATCTATAAAATAAACTGAAGGTTCTAGCATTGACATTTGCAAAGAGTGGCACAGCAGCATATGAGTTAATGTACACAGTATATGTATGAGGTAGTTGATGTTGGTATAGAGGCAAAGTGGCATATGCAGTAAGGCACATAAGGCACATTTGGCATCCTTAGATAAGGCTAGTCAGAGAATACTGTATATGTATCAGCAGTAGTGTAGATATAAAAGTAGTGTAAATGTAAACAGTAGTAATAAATGTAAAACAGTAGTAATAAATGTAAACCGTATTAATAAATGTAAACAGTGAATGTAAACAGTAGTATGACTATAGGCAGTAATGTAATACAAACATTAGTGCAAATATGAGAAGTAGTGCAAACTGAATGAGCACATGACCGAGAGTTTAGTGAATAACCCGTTTGATGACACAGAGTCCAGTGTTAAAAACTTTGTGTTGAGTGGTAATGTGTGAGAAAGTTTTTTGTGTTAAGGCAGTTCAAATGGGAGGGGAGGCAGAGCAGGCAGAGTGTTTAGCATCCTGACTGCCTGATGAACAGAGCTGTCTCTCAGTCTGCTGGTTCGAGCCTGGAGACTCCTCAGTCTCCTCCCTGATGGCAGCAGTCTGAAGCAGCTGTGTAGTGGGTGTGTGGGATCACCTGCCATGCAGAGGGCTTTCCGAGTGAGGCGTTTGCTGTGTAAGTCCTGCAGTGAGGGCAAGGAGGTGCCGACGATCTTCTCAGCTGCTCTCACGATGCGCTGGAGGCTCTTGCGGCATGATGCAGTACATGCACCAAACCACACAGTGATGCAGCTGGTCAGGACACTTTCTATGGCACCCCTGTAGAAGGTGCACATGATGGGGGTTGAAGCTCCAGCCCTTTTCAGCTTGCGGAGAAAGTAGAGGCGCTGGTGAGCCTTCTTGGCCAGTGCTGCAGTGTTCCTGCTCCAGGACAGGTCCTTTGAGACGTGCACTCCCAGGAACTTGGTGCTGTCCACTCTCTCCACTGTGGTGCTGTTGATGGTCAGAGGGGCATGTTGTGCATCCCTCTTCCTGAAGTCCACAACAATCTCCTTTGTCTTCTCCACGTTGAGAGTGATATTGTTGTGTCCGAACCACAAGGCCAAGCGGCTCACCTCGTTCCTGTAGTCCGTCTCATCGCGAGATAATCGCAAATGCGATTAATGTTTATGTTTATGTTTATTAAATTTGTTCATTTTTTTTACAAAAGAAACAATACAAGACAATCTCATTAAATGATAGTGTACAAAATGTAAAAAAATGAAAGGTAGCAGAAAGAAGAATAAATCTTATTATATCTGCCCCTTACTTACAACAATCAGATTAAACAACAATAATCAGCCATGTAAACAATAATAATCTTCAACCAACTTTTTCCAACAATCAGATTAAACAATAATCTTCAACCAACAGTACAAAATGACTAACTCTTTCTAATTGATACAATACACATTACGCTATTTCATATATATTTTTTAACACATTTGTTTTGATCATTTTTTTAAATGTAAACATTGACTTGGCATTTTTAACTACATTCTCCAAGCCATTCCATAATCTAATTCCCTGGATTGAGGTAGAACGTCCCTTCAAACTGGTTCTGAATTGTGGTTTTACAAACAACTCTGTCCCCTTAAGATTATAACAACTTTGTCTTTTAACAAAGTGCATTTGGATATTTAAAGGTAATGCATTATTTTGAGCTCTATACATAACTGATAAAATATTATAGTCTACCAAATCATGGAACTTCAATAACTTTAGTTGATAAAATAATGTACTTGATGGATGACGGTAATGCTTTCTAGTGATAATTCTTACAGCTCTTTTCTGTAATACAAAAATAGGCTTTGTGATTGTTTTACACGCATTCCCCCAAACATCAATACAATAGATTAAGTGTGGAACAATGATTGTGTTATACAACAAATACAGAGCTTTATCATTCAATAGGTCTCTGACTTTGTACAGTACTGCAATCGATTTAGCTATTTTTATTCTTACAGAATTTATGTGTTGTTTCCATGTCAGTTTGTCATCAATGATAACACCCAAAAACTTCACCTCACTCACTCTACAAATCTCAACATCCTCAATTTTGAGTGGAACATCAACAGTTTTCTTTTTATTACCGAATATCATGTAATTAGTTTTCTCTAGATTTAATGATAATTTATTTATTTTAAACCAAGTTTGTATCTTGACAAATTCTGTCTTTATCAATTCCAACATTTGTTCTATATCTTCACCTAAACAGAAAAAAGTGGTATCATCAGCAAAAAGTACACATTTAAGGAGTCCTGACACATTTACCAAGTCATTCACATATAAAATAAAAAGCTTTGGTCCAAGTACAGAGCCTTGGGGAACTCCACATGTGATATTACAGAGGTCAGATCTTACATCATTTATTTGTACAAATTGTTTCCTATCTTTTAAGTATGCTGGTGAAGATTCTCAGTCGTCCAGGACATGATGAAATCAAAAAAGGCGTTCAATACAGGATCAACTGGACTTTATTTGTTGCAGAAAACGTTTCGACTTCTGTCCAGAAGTCTTTTTCAATTCTGAATGGAAGCTGTGAGAACGAGAAGTTTTATACAGGCTTACAAGTCACGCACCAACATATGAAATTGGAAACTGAAATAACACCACAAATTAACTAACATGCCCATTCTATTTAAATTGACAAAACGACACATCCCAGCTTAACAAAAGGGGGTTTGTAACACATACATGTAAATTGAAAGATCACACCTAACAGTAGGAGGTTCCCTTGAGGTCTCTGTTAGAAGACACAAAACTGTATGTAAATTGACAAACAACACCTCCCAAACAACAACAGAGGCTACTCAGAGAACTTTGTTAGTCTAATTTACAGACAAGGCATCCCTGCTCCCATCCGGTGTAAAACGTTTCGGAATCAAATCCAAAACTGAGTTATAGGTCTTAGACAGTTGAAATCTCAGACCTCCTCCTCTGTTAAGAGAAGGTTTTTCTCTCTTAACATACACAGCTTCCTTTAGATGGTTTGAGAGGGGGGTAAAGGAAGCTGTGTATGTTAAGAGAGAAAAACCTTCTCTTAACAGAGGAGGAGGTCTGAGATTTCAACTGTCTAAGACCTATAACTCAGTTTTGGATTTGATTCCGAAACGTTTTACACCGGATGGGAGCAGGGATGCCTTGTCTGTAAATTAGACTAACAAAGTTCTCTGAGTAGCCTCTGTTGTTGTTTGGGAGGTGTTGTTTGTCAATTTACATACAGTTTTGTGTCTTCTAACAGAGACCTCAAGGGAACCTCCTACTGTTAGGTGTGATCTTTCAATTTACATGTATGTGTTACAAACCCCCTTTTGTTAAGCTGGGATGTGTCGTTTTGTCAATTTAAATAGAATGGGCATGTTAGTTAATTTGTGGTGTTATTTCAGTTTCCAATTTCATATGTTGGTGCGTGACTTGTAAGCCTGTATAAAACTTCTCGTTCTCACAGCTTCCATTCAGAATTGAAAAAGACTTCTGGACAGAAGTCGAAACGTTTTCTGCAACAAATAAAGTCCAGTTGATCCTGTATTGAACGCCTTTTTTATATCTTTTAAGTAGCTAGATACCCACTGTAATGCTGGTCCTCTAATACCATATTTGTTCAGTTTTTCTAGGAGAATGGTGTGATCAATAGTATCGAATGCTTTTTTTAAATCAACAAAAATACTGATACAATATTGTTTTTGATCGACAGCAGTAGTTATTTGTTCCATTAATTCCATGAGAGCCATTGATGTAGAGTTTTTTTTATCTAAACCCATACTGACTGTTGCTTAGAATATTTTGTTTATCTATAAATTGGTCTAGTCTGTTTACAAATAGTTTTTCAAGAATTTTTGAAAACTGTGGTAACAAGGATATAGGTCTATAATTGTTGAATACACATTTATCACCATTTTTAAAAAGAGGAACGACCTTAGCTACTTTCATATTATCTGGAAATATTCCTGTTGAAAATGATAAGTTACATATGTATGTGAACGGCTCAATAACATGGCTCATTATGTCCTTCACAAACATCATATCCATGTCCACCCAGTCTTTCGATCTCTTGTCTGTAAGATGTTTTACTACATTCATTATTTCCTCTTTGTTAGTTCCATTTAGAAAAATACTATTTGCACAACCTGTAATTGAGTGGGTCACATTTTTATCTACTTTTGGTATCTTAGCTGCAAGGCTTGATCCAACATTCACAAAATATTGATTAAATTCATTTACAATTTCATTTTCATCATGAATTTCATCGTTGTCTTTTACAAAATATTTTGAAATACCAGTTTTTGCTTTATGATTCTTCAGGACACTATTCATTACTCGCCATGTTGCTTTCATATCACCATTACTTTTATCTAATAATTTACTATAATATTCTTTCTTATGTTTCCTTATAATCCCTACTAATTTATTTTTATACTTTTTATATTTTTCTTCAGCGCTCTGACTTCGCAATTTCAAGAAACATGAATACAAATAATTCTTTTTTTTACAAGCATTTCTCAACCCTTTTGTCATCCATGGTTGATCAATCGTATTTCTCTTTGTGTAATTTGTTTGCACACAATTCTTTTCATACAGAGCTTCCAGGATATTCATAAACTCATCATATGCTCTGTTTGCATCATCAACATACACATCATTCCAGTCTTGTTTATCTAGATCCTCTTTCAATTTTTCCAAAACTTTTTTTGACGTGTTTATGATCTTTTTCTTCATTGTGACTGCTTTTGTGATGCTTTGATCATTTTTATAGATTGTGAAAACTGGTAAATGATCACTTAAGTCGGTCGTTAAGATACCACCTATCACGTCCCCATTTGTTATATTTGTGAAAATATTATCAATTATTGTGGCACTATGAGTTGTAATTCTTGTTGGCTTTGATATCAATGGATACATATTTAAACTGTACATTGAGTTTATAAATGTGCTTATGTTATTTGAATCTGTTTTATTTCCCATATCAATGTTAAAGTCTCCACACAAAAAAACATTTTTATTAAAACTCTTCTCCATTAGCTCCAAGATTTTATCCGTGAATATTTCTATATTTGCTCCTGGTGATCTATATACACAACTTATTATTATGTTTTTATCGTTTTTGTTTATTATTTCTATTGTTATCATTTCCATAATATTATCAACTGTTATTGACATTTCACTATTTAATTTACATTTTATTTCATTATTGACAAACAGAGCGACTCCACCACCTCTTTTATTATTTCTGTTCATATGATATAATTCATACCCCTCGATGTGAATATTACTTGTGTTATCATCATTGAGCCATGTCTCTGACAGCGCTATTATTGTAAAAGTTCTATTTAACTGTTTTAAGTAATCTGTTATTTTGGATATGTTTGCATTTATACTTCTGCTATTAAAGTGAATAATAGAGAGAACTCCTTTTGATATATTGATGTCATTAAACTGCTCTTCATTATAATATTCGCTATCTTTTATTACAGGGAAAAAATTTGCATCAATCACATTTTCAACATTATATATTTTAGGTTCTGAGTCTTCGTATGTTGTCATGTTCTAATGTATTTGTTCATTTCACTGTATATTTTATCCATTTGTAATTTTTCATCTCCTGAATTCATCCAGATCCGTCAGCTCTTTTATCATTTTAGGCTGAGACCCTTCCTTTGTTTTGATAAAGATGTATCCATTTCTTGTCCATGTTGATGTATTTTGTTTTTGCTTTTTAACCACCTTGCATCCTTTGCAATTTTTCCATTTTTTTGGTAAGATGTTCATTTATGTAAACGTCTGTTCCCTTCAGATTTCTTCTATTTTGCATAACATAGTTTTTTGTATACCTGCTATAGAACTTGACGACTACTGACGGTTTGAATCTTGGTGAATTATTGGGCAGGGTGTGACAGAACGAAATGTCCCCATAGTTTATCTCAATGTTCCTTTCCTGTAAGAAAGTAACTACATGTTCCTCCAGAGTCTCTTGTTCTTCCTGAGATGCATTCTCAGTTTGGTCTTCGTTGGTAAGATTTCTTGCATATGTCTGACACTTACTAATATCAAGTCCTGAGATCACCACATTGTCTTGCTTTGTGTATTGTTCTAAGTCCTCTATTTTTCTAGTTCAGCAATTTTATTGTCTTTGCTAATTATCAGTCCTTTCAGTTCTCTTATTTCTTTCACCAGACCGGCCTGGGAATCCATTTTTTTTGTTAAATTTTCTATTTGTCCACTCATAAAGTTGAGTGATTCTTTAAATTCTTGCATTTCTACTGAGTTGTTTCCCTCCGGGTCTGGTGATTTTTGTCCTATATTTCTCATATTTACAGAGACTGGTGACTTATGTCCTTTACTTCTCGTCATACTTGCAGAGCTTGTAATCTAATGGTAGCAGGTCTCTGGTTTGTTTGCTGAACCACGTGGCCCTTCCACGAGGCTCACAGGCCTAACGATGGTGGCTGTGGACCAGCAGTGCAGCACCCAGATCAGCAGTTATTAGAACAGAACTCACGGTTTCAGCAGCTTGCAGCAATCAGCTCTATTATCCGAAGAGGTTTTGCTCACTAGATCCGATGTAGCCCAGTTAGCACAGCACGTAGCTCCAATAGCTTCAGGCGCAGCTCCGACACCAGCCTGGTCCCAGGCGGTGGTCCCCTGGCTCGCCCACGGCGCTCGGCCCAGCTCGAAGCCCCAGGTGGCTGGTTCACGGCTCTCGGCTCTCTCGCGGCGCTCGGTCCAGCTCAAAGCCCCAGGTGGCGTTCACGGCTCTCGGCTCACTCGCGGCGCTCGGTCCAGCTCAAAGCCCCAGGTGGCGTTCACGGCTCTCGGCTCTCTCGCGGCGCTCGGTCCAGCTCAAAGCCCCAGGTGGCGTTCACGGCTCTCGGCCCACTCGCGGCGCTCGGTCCAGCTCAAAGCCCCAGGTGGCGTTCACGGCTCTCGGCTCTCTCGCGGCGCTCGGTCCAGCTCAAAGCCCCAGGTGGCGTTCACGGCTCTCGGCCCACTCGCGGCGTTCGGCCCAGCTCGAAACTCCCACTTAAAAATAACAAAATGTAACAATTAAAACTGGATTATTTTCTTAAATAATTGTTTTAACTACATAACCGGAGTTTTTTTTCTACA
Source organism: Garcialebias charrua (assembly GCA_038048925.1). NCBI lineage: Eukaryota > Metazoa > Chordata > Actinopteri > Cyprinodontiformes > Rivulidae > Garcialebias > Garcialebias charrua. The sequence goes on from JBBPBX010049265.1 coordinate 25,113, forward strand.
CGATAAACCGCCAGCTGCCAGACTGGTAAAAAGTATCCATATTATCTGTCTCTGTTCCTTGCACAGCTATAAAAGCGGTAGCTGTTAGCTCATTTGTGTTTTCAAAGATTACCTTGGCATGCACTCACTGCTGCAGACTTAGCAAATATTTGCAATGCACGGTTATGTGTTTTATATCACTTCTTGTCAAGGGTGCCCAGACATCTGACAAAAGCCTGCAACAGGTACAGAGCCATGTGGACAGAACTGAAAGCCAACATGTTTTTCAACTCAAAAGAAAATGTCAGGTTCTCTAAAGTTTAGTCTTAAACTACTGTT
>JBBPBX010049266.1:9367-25429 GCA_038048925.1 Garcialebias charrua
TATATATATATATGTTGTATAATTCAACTATGTTCGATTTTACAAGCAAAATGATGAATCTATGAAAATTTGATTTTAAAGTGATTTTAAAATTGGCGCCGTGTTTCGTCAATAAGGGACATCCGGGTACTTACGCATGCGACGTTGTGACTTAGGGACCGGTTGTCTGCTGCTGCTATTAGTGTAATTGTCTTCAAGATCGCCTATTTTCTTTTGTATAACTTGAAAAATGCCGGAACGTTGTGTCGCATTTGGGTGTTCTAACATCGCCAGCTCTGTAGACTACTACGATCGGGTTCCAGCCCGTCACCCTCGGAACTTTGCTCATCTGACATGTCGGAGTCCCCCTCGCTCACTGAACGGTAAGACTCAAATAAATACGGCTGCAGACCTAAAATTAGAACCAGCTGTTTCTTGTTCATCACTCGAACTAACTTCAGCTTCCCAGACTGAAGACAAATCGCTCAAATCTTCACTTAAATTGCTTAATTCCTCGGTTTCTATATTCTCTGCCATAGTTATTTACAATGTGCATTCTGGCGATTGAGTCATAAAATGCGTTGGCGTTTGACCCCTCCTTTCTCCACCCGAAAACTGTGATGCTCTGAAGAGAACTATTTTATTAAAAAATACTTTTATATATTAATTATTCGAAGCATCTGTGTACAAAAATTCTAAGCTGAGTAGCTACTCTGCCACTTTATGCATAGTTCCAAAATCCTGTCACACACACTTAAACAATATTTGCTTACAATTAGACAATCAACTAAACGCAAATTGTGGCAAAAACGACAATTGTGGATGTTCTTTTAGAGTTTTTTTTTTTTTACATGAGACTCCATGGCACATATACAATTGTTTTCTTCCTGCAAGAATAATGTGACTGTAACTTTCCTTTTATTCTATTTACGTCAGAGACTCTTTGGATGCCAGGATTGCATCTAAAAAAACAATCGCAAACCAGTTTGAGGCTTTAGCTGTGAACATCAGTTTGAAAGGAGGTCAGCCCTTAACTGTTGTAGGTTGTTATCGTCCCCCCTCCGCAACACCTGAAGCTCTATCCTCCCTGACTGAATTCATAGGAAATTTAAAACACAATGAGATTGTTATGGCAGGAGATTTCAACATTGACTGGAATAAGTCGACCCCCCTCTGTGATAAATTCAAGGAATGTTGCCTATCTCTCAATCTAACACAACTTATCGATTCTCCCACCAGACCAAACATAAAATGTCCCGAAAAATCTTCCACCTTAGATCTGTTTTTCACAAATGCACCTCACAAATTTCCTGGTATAGGTGTATTTGCTAACGTTTTGAGTGATCATTCCGTAATAGCAGCTCTTAGATCTACTAAACTTCCACCTGCTAAGCCCAGAATAATCCAAAAAAGGGATTTGAAACGTTTCAGTGAACAGTCATTCCTTTGGGATCTATCACACTTTGACTGGCAACGTATCCTACAAATCAATGACGTGAACACCGCTTGGAACTATTTTCATAATAGTTTCATTTACTTTGTAAACAAACACGCTCCTTTCCGGCAGTTCAGGATAAAGGGCCGAGACAGCCCCTGGTTTACTCCTGAATTAGCTGATCTCCTGCACTGGAGAGATCATCTTTGGGCCGCAGCAAGAAAATCACACTCAGACACTGATTGGTTGAAATTTCGGCAGCTAAGGAATAAATGCACAACTGCCATTAAAGCCGCAAAACGTAACTACTTCTTATCTCAGACCTCCAAAAATCTAAATGATCCTAAAAAATTCTGGAAAACCATTAAATCTCTCTCAGGCACCCCCCAATCATCTGACCTCCCATCACAATTTCTTGTTGACTCTGTTCCTGTGTCAAATAAGCACGAGATCCTGAACTGTTTCAATAAACATTTTGTTGCTTCTAGTTCATTATTTGACACAGTTACAAATGGAAAATCAGCCACTTTATCTAATAATCAAACTTCTACAAATCAAATCCCTCCTACAAGTCAACCATCTGTTAATCACACCTTCTCTTTTTCTCCGTTCTCAGTCAGTGAGGTAAATAAACTGTTAAATGATCTTGATCCAAAAAAATCTGCAGGTCCAGATGAACTTCCACCTTATTTCTTAAGGCTGGCTGCTCATATCATCACAGTCCCTGTGACCCACATCTTTAATCTGTCCATAAGCCAAAACACCATTCCGGATGCTTGGAAAACAGCCTTTGTTCTTCCTTTGCTGAAGGGAGGTGACCCCACCTCACTGAACAATTATCGACCGATCTCTAAACTCTGCATCTTAGCCAAGGTTCTAGAAAAACTGATAAACTCTCAGATCAAAAATTATCTGGACTCATTTAACATCTTACCTCTCCATCAATCTGGTTTCAGGAAAAAACACAGCACAACAACTGCTTCTCTGAAGGTTCTGAATGATGTTGTTGAAGCATTGGATGCTAAGGACTATTGTGCTGCACTTTTCTTAGACCTGTCTAAAGCTTTTGACACTGTGGATCATAACATCCTGTGTCATAAGCTCTCAGAAATCGGTTTCTCTGATCACACCATCGGTTGGTTTTCTAACTATCTTTCCAATCGGAGGCAATGTGTTCAACATAACGGTACTTCTTCCAGCTATTTAACAGTTAAAAATGGTGTACCACAAGGCTCAGTTTTAGGACCCACTCTCTTTACAATCTACATAGCTAATGTAGGTCACTGCATCCCTGATGCATCCTTACATTTCTATGCTGATGATACAGTTGTTTACTGCCGAGCTAAAACAGTTGCTAAGGCTTTCCAGTTACTGCAATCCGCTTTTGACATCATCCAGTCAGATTTGTTCCGTCTCAAACTTGTCCTAAATGCTGATAAAACAAAAGGGATGTTTTTTTCAAATAGGAAGGCGGTTCCAGCAGATCCTCCTCTGATTTTATCTTCAAATGGTGTCCCTATTGAGTTTGTTGATTCCTATAAATATCTGGGTATCCTGATCGATTCACATCTCTCTTTTAAACTCCACGTGGAAAACCTAGTGAAGAAACTGAAAGTTAAACTGGGTTTCTTTTTCAGAAACAGATCATGTCTAACACTGAATGTTAGGAAACGCCTTGTATCTGTGACTTTCCTTCCCTCCATTGATTACGGTGACATTCTCTACATGAATGCTCCTACAAGCACCCTGCGGATGTTGGATGTTGTCTATCATGGTGCACTAAGATTCATAACTGGTTGTGATTATCGTACCCACCACTGCACCCTGTATTCACTGGTTAACTGGACATCATTAACCTCACGCAGACTCTTCCACTGGTACATTTTCATCTTTAAATCACTTCTTGGTCTGCTGCCCTCATACATCTCCTCCTACATGTCTTTGCGTGAGTGCAGCTACAGTGTGCGCTCTCAGGACATGATTACCTGCAGTGTTCCGTCAGTGAGGACTGAACTTGGAAAAAGGGCCTTCTCCTACTCTGCTCCTGCTTCATGGAATATCTTACAAAAAGATCTGAAGCTCTCGACCTTGACTTCTCTAAATGGTTTTCAGAATCTGTTGGAATCCTGGCAAAAACCAATGCAGATTTGTTCCTGTCTTTGATTTTATACGTCTACCTTATAATGTTTTGCTAGTTTTTTGATACTTTGTTAAAAAAAAAAAAAAAAAATCTTTTGTTTTTTTCTCTCTTTTGTTTTCTATTGTTTATTGTTTGTTTGTTTATTGTTTATTGTTTAAGGAAATTCTACCACTGCTGTTCATTGTTCTTTAGTTTTAGCAGGTCGCTTTCGTAAATGAGCCCATGAGGTTCAAAAGATTTACCTGACTAAATAAAGGTTGAATGAATGAAAATTCTGTTCAATTGATGCTCCCCCTGGCCATTCTTCTCTTCTTTCCATATGTTCAGTTGTGTTGTTGTTATTCTGTGATGTTGCAAATAAAGATTTTGAAAAAATCAACAACAACGACACAATAAACAGGTCTACATCCAGTTTGAAGGTTATTCAGTTTTAAGCCCAGATGATAATGTTTAATAAATGTTTAGTATCTAAAAACGTCTTTTAAAAGTCTTCAGCATGATCCAAAATGCTGCTGCCAGAGGTTTAATGAGAGTTAGTAGAGATCATAATTCTCCAGTTTTAGCTTCTCTCCATTGGCTCCCTGTCAAATTCAGAATTGCTGGCAGTGTTGCCAGATTGGGCGGTTTACCGCCATTTGGGCGGTTTTCACTCTCTACTTAGCGGCTAAAAATAGCTTCGGGCGGGTGGTGATAATTTGGGCGGATTTGGAGTCAGATCGGCGGTTTCTGAGTTAACTATTAAATGAATTTCAAACAATCATTCATCATTATTTCATAGCAAAGCTCCTCTGACCTTTCTCCATCACTGATTGGCTATTGTCATCTGCCAGGGCGATCCCAACAGAGAACCGGTTGAGTTGAGTGGGCTGGTCCGTAGCGGCGGTACGTCAGAGCGGCCGCCATATTGGATGTGGCAGAACTGCCGGTCAACTGATAGAAGGAAACGGACTGAACTTCATAAAGCACCGTTTTACAAAGTGTTTTATGCCTGTCATTCACACACACCGTGTGAATGACATTTGGACATATATTTGGAAAGCAAACATGCACCAAAGACAACATTTATAACTTTTAAAGTGATTAATAAAAATGTTTATTCCTTAAATGTTTAGGTTACAGTATAGGTAAACACTAATTTTGAGTGTTAACAACTAATAATGTGTGTAACACTATTACTGTGATGATAAATATAGAAATATTCATTAGTGAACATTTAATGTGTCTATAATAATCAGTTCCTGAAATGTGACATGTTGATTTTCTTAATAAAGAGCACCAATGATCACATTTAACTGGTTTTGATTAATCACATTGAACAAATAAACACCGATATATCTTTACAGGAGTTGGGGGTACTGTGTGTGTGTGATTTTATATATATATATATATATATATATATATATATATATATATATATATATATATATATATATATATATACATATATATATATATATATATATATATATATATTATATATATATATATATATATAATTTTTTTTGTAAATACAGAAGTAAAAAAAGAAAAAGTCTGTTGGATAAAAGAAGAAGCGTTTCTACAATTTTTTAACCCATCCAGAGGACTAACTCTTATCCCCCCCCCCGCTTTGCTGTATGTGATGTGTCACGTGACACTTTCTGATTGGGCGGTTTTTCGGCGGTGTTTAACAGATTTTTGGGCTGGAAAACCTGGATTCTATCTGGCAACACTGATTGCTGGGTTGCAATCACGTGACCCGGAAGTGGCGCGAAATTCAGATGCGGGGCAGGAAGTGATTTTCCCCAGTTCAAAACACAGCAGAATGGATTACAGCAAGTATGCCAAAGCCCTAAATAAACTGGCGAGGACGAGTTTTGGGTTAACCATTTAGGATCAAAAGAAGCTTTAAATGGTTGTCGACTTGTTTCTGCCCGGGTGAGTAGTGAGATGTATTATTTATTTAGTAATTAGCCTATGCTAACTACGCTATCGCTAATGCTAACAACAAGTTTAGTTAGCCCCCTGTTATTTCTATGTGCGTGGATCTACTTAAAAATAATATATTTAGCTTCTGTAAAGCCAAATTCGTGCTGGAGTTGTATGTGTTAACGTTGAGTCATATGCATTTCTACACTGTAGGTCAGAGATCTACAGTAACTCCATTAAAAAGGTAAGTTAATGTACTGAAAATATTATGATTTTTTTTGTTTTGATAATACAGTATCATCAAGGTGATCGTATCTTCTTTGTAACTTCAGATACTAGCTGGTTAAACTCAAGGTGGCCATACATGGGAGCCTCACCAGATGGAGTCGTTTCATGTGACTGTCATGGAGCCAGGGTGTGTGAAATCAAGGTAAAATTTATTTCTCAAAAGGTTTGGACTACTGCACTGCAGACTTAGCTTTTTTAGATTTTTCTACCTGGATTATTGAGCATGCATTAGGGTACTGCACTGCAGACTTTGCGCACCTCACAGTATGAATGTTACAACTATAATTTTTTACTCAAATCTTTGTTGTTTGCATATTTCACAGCATGTAGCCGTAGTTTTGGGGATGGTCTTGCAGTTTGTGGGATGTTGCCTTGTTTCCAGTTAAAAAATGTGTGACCTTTCCATCACCTTTTAAAACTTAGTCCAGATTAATACATTCTTACCTGTGGAACACACCTGGTTGACAGAGACATAAATATAGTCTCATTTTCTAACATTGGTGTTGGATAGTGAAATGAGTGAAACACAATCTTTAAAAAAGTATCATATTGAAATGTTTTGGAGACTACCGTATTTATTTTTTATGTCTAAGTTTCATTGTCTTGTCCTTCAGTGCCCACAGAGCAAACAGCATGAAGTCGGTCTGAGGATGTGTGCTGGACAGCCTGGTTTTTGTCTCGTCGTCTCGTCAAGGTTGGAGATTCTGTACAACTGGATAGGAACCATCCTTATTACCATCAGCTCCAGGATCAGATTCACATTGTGGATGTACAATATTGTGATTTTGTAGTATGGAGTGAAAATGATATTTATGTGGAAAGAATTCTGCCAGATGACCAGCTGTGGGAAACAGCAGTTCCCAAAATTCAGCACTATTTTACACATTGCATCCTACCTGAAATCCTGGGACAGAAATCCACACGTGACTAACCAATCTAAGAATCAAGAATGTTATTTGGAGTAGTTGATGAAAGGAGTTTGAAAAGTTTATACAAATTTAAACAGTTGCTCTTTTTTCCCCAAAAACATTTGTCACTACCATAACATGTTTCAGCTACACCTGTAGCAAGCACTCTGCAGAAGGGTCATGTGATGTTGTTACATGTCATGACAGCTGTTTTTTATTTACAATAATCTTAATTGAAAAGTTAAGTATGTTAAATCAAATGATATATTTAAATCAATATGAGATTAGCTTGTGAATTTCAAAGGTGTTCTAATATGTTAAATAACAGCACATACAAATGTCATATGTCACAAATGTTGCAAAATGAGTCTACTTCAGAAAAATGTTTTTATTTCAATAGCAAAACTCATGTCATTTTAACTGACCAATATTCACAAAGATTGGTTATGGAGTTCATTGAATAAATTAAAAATATTCAACCTTATTGGGTAAATTTTTTTTTGTCTTCATGAACAATTAACATGTACAAATATGGTCTGTAACAGTATTAGTGATTTAATTTACTTTTGATTTACTTTAAATGATAAATACATGTATAATCATTTAAACTTAAAATATTTATATAAATATAGTTGATTGAATTACTTGTCGCTCAGGCCACTATTAAGAATTGTAATCTTTCATGGAGAACATGAATCGTTCTAAAACAAATTCGAGACACAGTGGCTTTTGACACATTAAATCTATAGGCAAGGTCTTGAAGCTGCAGATGTAATCTGAGATGCATAAGTATCATAATAAATTGCTCAAATTTGGAGAGTGCTGACAGTGATGACATGCTGATGTATAAGGTTCACAGAGCTGAAAAATTTGCATCAAAACTAAAAAGTTGGGCAGTCCCGTATAAAACTTTGTTTTATCGTTGTTCTGGAAGGTTTCAGGAGTAAATTTAGTCACTGAGACTTTTTCCTTAAGGTCGCAGATCTCAGTTGTGTAGCCTTTCACTGCATCCTCCAGCTTTGTGAGGTCAACCATGCTTAGATCCGTCTGGCATTCTGCATCTGCAAATATTTAATTATTAAAAATTACGTTCAGAAATTCTATAAATAAATAAATAGTATTTTTATTTATTATTATTTTACCTTTGAATCGTTCGTTTTCAGGGGCTGGTAAGCTTTCTTCACAGAGCTCATCTTCCAGACTGTTGGCCTCCTCAGTGCAGAGAAGCTTCCAGGCCTTAGCTCTTTCCCTGCGCCGGAGGGATGCTTCTGTTTGTGGCCACTCGTTACTTCTTTGGTACCCCAGGTTAACAGTGGGGGCCCAGTCTTGGGAATGTACATCACCTGCTGCACTCGGACAACCTAAATATAAGACACCACTTTAAAGTAAAACACGTAAATGCCTTTCCTAGCACTAAGCTAACCGCTAACAACATTAGCATTCTAATCGGATTTTTTCTGGGAACAACCAAGTGTTGAACCACTACACAAGCTAGGGCATAACATATCTTACCTGTCTTTCTAGTTACTGTCCAATAAAATATCTGAAAATATGATTTAAACGATACGACCCTTACCTGTAACAAAGTGGTCGCTGCAGACTCTCGTCAGTTTCTGCACCTCCTGTTTTTAGCCGTAGGTTGTAATCCACGTTTGTCGTCTTTTTTCTGTAAGTTTTTTTAAATTAATCCCCTTGTAGCATACTACTTTCGGAACACGAAAATAACTTTTATCTATCTCTCGATTAGAGCGGTTGCAACAACCGTAAACGGCACAGAATTTAGGCATGTTGATGCTGAATCAGCAACAGAAGGAAACGGCTGCGTTTACTTCCTGCCCCGCATCTGCATTCTGTGACGTCACTGCTACGTGATCTGAAACCCAGCAATAGGCAGTAATGTAATACAAACATTAGTGCAAATATGAGAAGTAGTGCAAACTGAATGAGCACATGACAGAGAGTTTAGTGAATAACCCGTTTGATGACACAGAGTCCAGTGTTAAAATCTTTGTGTTGTGTGGTAATGTGTGAGAAAGTTTTTTTGTGTTAAGGCAGTTCAAATGGGAGGGGAGGCAGAGCAGGCAGAGTGTTTAGCATCCTGACTGCCTGATGAACAGAGCTGTCTCTCAGTCTGCTGGTTCGAGCCTGGAGACTTCTCAGTCTCCTCCCTGATGGCAGCAGTCTGAAGCAGCTGTGTAGTGGGTGTGTGGGATCACCTGCCATGCAGAGGGCTTTCCGAGTGAGGCGGTTGCTGTGTAAGTCCTGTAGTGAGGGGAACGAGGTGCATGTGTGTCTATGCAACTGTGTCAACTTCTTTTTCTTTTGGCTTTTCACCCTTCAATTGCAGCACCTACAGGTCTGAGGATGAGTGTCAGCGTATGAGTATCGGGGCAGACTGAGGGACCACATGCAGGCCGAGAGAGGGGTGGATGATCAGGGTGCTGTGTTCCCCATGGTGCAGGCCAGACGCGGTTCGTTGCCAGATGGACACGATCACCTGTGTTTGGCTGAAACCGGATACCTGTAGAGATGAGGGGGAGGTTGCAGGTGGCGTTCCCGTGAGATTGCACTTATCCTTGTGTGGATTCGTAGTTTAACTTGTTGTAGTTTGTTGGGTATGATTGTGCCTTTTTAGAATTTAGTTGGGTGATTGTTTTTGGAGTCAGATGGAGGTTGGTTTAGGATGTAGTGATTGTATTTTTGATTTTAGTGGTGATTGTTTTTGGAGTCAGAAGGGGGTTAGTTTAGAAGTAGTTGACGGGCGGCCGTGGTGTAGTGGTAATGGCAGTCGTCCCCCGATCGGAAGGTTGGCGGTTCGAATCCCGGTTCCACACACCATGTGTCGTTGTGTCCTTGGGCAAGACACTTAACCCCGAGTTGCTCCCGGTAGGACTGGAAAGCACCTTGCATGGTAGTCTGCCGCTACCGGTAAATGAATGTGTGTAGCATTCAATGTGTGTAGCGCTTTGAGATTTTCACTAATGAAAAGCGCGTTATAAATTGAATTCATTATTATTATTATTATTATTATTTTGAATATGGGACAATAGGTATACTCTTTGGTATGATGAGGGGTTTGGGTCTCTTTTGGGGGTTCCGGATGGAGTCCTACAGGTTGTTTTGACCTATCTTCGATTGGTCAAGAGAGGGAATGAAGAGTTATGACACAGTTTGATACTTTTTATTTACTTTTATATGCTCAAGAAGTGTTACTGTTTGATCAGGTATTCCCTACATTTATCCAGTGCAGGTGAAGGAAACATGAGGGAGCCACCCTATTGTGTCTTTAAACACATACGGTGCCACCCAGATGTAAAGGATAAATAGGAGGTCAATATTAATACTGACCTCTTTACCTTAATTAATTTACTTATTCAGATTGAATAGTAATTTCACAGATTCTTTTCTTTTTCCGTTTACCCAATATTTCTGTGATCTTTATGATGGATAAGTAAAACAGAAGCCATAGAGTGACAATGGACACGTTAACTTAGTTTGGTATGCCAAAGACACTACCATTTATTTAGAATAAATCAACTAAATTAACACCATTACACTTGATTGACATGATTTCACTTTCTTTCAATTTAATACGTCAGCACATTTAAATTGTAACAACAGACATAAATACAGGATGTCATTATACTTAGTCTGTGGCTCAGTCTTAGCTTAAAAATAGTTACCAGCTTAGAAATGGAGATGGAGAAATTTAAGAAGGAGAGGTTAAAGGAGGAAGTTATTTATCTTGAGTGTAACCAGAAATGACACTTTCCATCCGACTTCTGCTAAACCCCAGGTACGTTTGTAAACAGCTCTTTACCTTTTGACGACAGCCTGGTAAGAGAAGACCTTGTAGCTTTTCAGATGTACGGGGTCCTTGCGGGGGCCAGTACATCTGAGCAGGTTATTCGTTTACCTTCCAACGTCTCCTGGTTTCGCGTTGGTCATCAGAAAATGCGTCAGCTCCTGGCCTCTGACTTCAAGATAACTTATTCCAGGAAGGAATAAACAAAGTTTTGAGCTTACGCTCGTTCGAAGTGGACTCATAACAACATGTTATTAGTCCTTAACTGGATGACGTGTCCTTAGCGTGTGACTGAGTTCATCCAGCTCTTTGGGACGACCTCGCATCTTGAAGTTCCTAGCAGACTTCCCCGTTCCAGCAAAAACTTAGAACTTAGTAGAAGATCTGAGAAAGAGAGGACTTGTCCCTTTACCATTGGTCCAAAAAAGAACCAGTCGAGCAGTTCACTTGTTATCACGATTCAAGGTGAAAATTCAGAGCAGAGTGAAATTGTTTAGGAAAAGTATCTGAAGGAGAAGACTTTCAGACGCTAGTTAGAGTTTTAGCTGAAACTTAACAAAAACAACTTCTATGTAAGTCAGTTTGACCTTTTATCTGAACTTTGACACCCTTTCATTTGATCAAGTGAATTAAGAGTTTTTATTAATGATTTTCTGACTAAATGTTTATCAATTTTTAAGTTAAGAATTAATGCTTAATGCAACACTTGTGAGAAAAAACATTTTAGTTCAAGATGTTTCATTAAAGTCTTGAAGTGGGGGGTTTTGTGTGGCTTTGCTTCAAAGGTCCAGGGTTTCTTTGAAGGATAAGGGCCCATCCTTCTCGAAAAACTGGTCTTTGATGGAATGAATGCATATCACCCATCTCACTTCAAACTTTGCAGTTCTTCTGAAAGGGAGTTAGGCAAATAATATGTTTCCATGCATCTCACAGCCAAGTTTGTGAGATGTTTATGAGCACAGCTCAGCAATTAAGGGCAGGCTGACCTTGTGGCTGATAGATGAAACAGAAAGCTTTTGACTATCTTGGAAAAACAAAGTTTGATTGAAAACAGATTTAACTGGGAGTGAATGCTCACAACGGTATAAATAGAGAAGCGCTCGGATAAACAATTCGGAGTCAACCGTGGGTTTGATCAATGCCCGGTGTGCGCATTGATGACTTTTCTCTCGCCGAGAACAGAGCGGCTCCCCTGTTCAAAGTGTCAAAGGTGAGGAAATACTGTAACTTGTTACACGTCAATGTTTTGAGATTGTGTGTATTTTAAGTTTTACTGTGGCGAGATTAAACAGACACTTTTAAATCTTAGCAGGAAACTTGTGTGCAGTCAGTACTGTGGCAGATTTAACTGACAATTATTTCTAGCAGGAGGACTGTTTGTATGTTTGAACATGTATGTTTTTACTTTTTCTGTCACAAGACTTCTTTAATAAATATTCATTATTTTTAATTAAGTCTGTTTGTTTTCTTCCAAACCAGTAAGTGTGCCCACCTTTCACGGACTGACAAAGATGATAAAACATTAATTATTTGGGGTTGATCTGAAATTTCATAAAGCATTTGGCGACGAGCGAGGATGGGATATCTTATCTTTATTTGTAAAGCACATTCCAAGGTGCTTAAAAAGATGGATGAAAGGGTACACACTGGCTGTTTGGAAGGAAAAAAGTTAAAGTGTGAAACTGTGTTCTTGGAAGCCCTTGTTGTTTTGGAAGCGGGTGAGAGATTCCCGCTGTTGAAGAGCTGATAAGTTTGGATCAGTGGTTTTTTGGGACGCCTTAAGCTGCTGACCGATTCTTTGAGCTGAAGTGTAACAGAAGATTTGAACCAGGGTGTAAAAACCCTTGATCAGTAGTTTCGTGAGAGCAGAAGGAAAGAAGATTTTGCCGGGGTTAGAAGAAAAGATATATAACCCTTGTGAGTTTGTTGTTTTCTGAAAAGTAACAAAAGTTTTTTTTTTTTACCAGGGTGCAAACCCTTGTGAGTTTTTGTCTGAGGGAGTTTTGAAATAGTTCATTAAGCTCTGAAAAAGTTAGGGGATTTATTTTGATAGCTTTATCAGTTGAAGTGAAGTAAAAAAAAGGAGCAGCGCTTCTCTATGCCTTTGGGGAAGATTTGCAGCCATGTGTCGAAGGGGCAACGACGCATGTGTGTGTGTGTGTGCCTCTGAATGAAGGCAGCAGCTCTGAGGAGGTGAAGTGTGTTGGGAGCAAGAAGGCAAGTTGTTTGAGTTGATTAAGAAAATAGAAGTATTTTGATAAGGAATAGAGCTTGTTAAGGAATTTCTGCAGATCAGAAAGTTGGAAGTTGTCCAAAAAGTTAGCAGGAGTGATTTGTTGGAGGAAGAATTACGAGGAGACTACAGACGCGCTTCAGAGGAAGCTCAGATGGATTGAAGACGAAAGTCAGATGTGTTAGCTGCGTTTGGTCCGGTTGGGTGTGAGAGATGTTTTATGTCAGATAAAAAGGTTAAAACGTGCAGCTTGAAGGAAAGAAAGCGTCATGGTACACGTGCGAGAGGTGCAGCGACGCATTTGTGCGAGGGTATTGTGGGAGCTGAGGTGGTCAGTTGTAGTGAGAAACGCATGAGGAAGAATGTGTCTCATCTGTAATGTGTGTTTTATTTGTTGTAAGTAAGAAAAAAATGTGAGTGTGTGTAGTTGCTGAATTTGTCAGCTGGAGTGTTAAAGAGACAGGATGGGTGAATGGTGTCTGTATTTGGAGAATGCACGTGTGTGCAGCAGCTTCCGTTCCCTCTGCTGTGAGTAGAAATGGGAGGAGATGTTTGGGACTGAGCGGAGGTCAGGAGACAGTCCTTGTTTGATGTAGGCGCGCAGGTTCATGTGTGAAATTAGAGATGCAGAGAACGGAAAAGTGGAGGAAAAATAGCAAGAGTTTTCAGTGTGTGGTTCATGGGCCAGGAAGGGTCGAGTTTTTGTTTTGTTTTCCCCTTTCATGCAGTCCGCCTTATCTCCGGAACAGGGAGGAAACTGCAGCTCTGAGGAGATGTGTGAAGGATGAGAGCAGAGGAGGAGAAGAAAAAAAAGAGTGTTGGTTTTCATGCTTATTTTTGATTTTTAAAAAAAAGGAAGAGGGGTTTTAATTTTTTTTTTCCTTCCTTTCTCTCTCTCCTCCAAGTTGAAGAATGAATATTTTATCTAAAATAATGACTAATTTTTGTCATTCTATCTCAGTCTTTTGCTTTTTTCCAAAGCTTGATGTCGTGGTGTGTCGTTTTCTGTCTGATGGGACGGACTGAGGTCGCGCAGGACGACGGGGAGGAAAGCCCCTGAGGATGACCAACTCCTGAGAGAGGCTCCTGAAGGGTGGTGGCTTGTCGTCTGCTGGGTCGCTTCATCGCTGCTGCAGAGCTGCTGCCTGCCAGCGCACCTGAGGATGGGTGTTCGTGCTCATCTGTGATGTGGTGCTGATGACCACACCTCTGCAAAACGAGACGTGTCCTGATGAGGACAGTTGGGGCTCTTTGCCACGAGATGAACAGACGGGACGGCTTCAAATGTCCTGTACATCGCGGTCCTGCTGATAACAAGTGTGGGCAGAGCGTGGACAGAGCAGTGGTGTCCGGCGCGTGTAACGTTCCAGTGCAACGACCTTGTGCATCGACCTTTAAGGTGTGCGAGTTGTTCCAGAGGGTGGAGCCACGATCGTGAAATGCTAGTTTGGGAACATTTTCATTCTTTATTGTTCTTTGAGTTTTTATTTTGTTTTATTTTACCTGAAGTAATAAAATAAATGATGATTACTTAGAGATGACATGCACATGTACAGATATGTGCTATAAACAGGAATAGGTTTTATCTGGACAGTAAAATCGTCCTCAGAAAATACTTAGGTGTTTATTTTTCTGGGTGGATGAGTTGTACACTTGTGGGAATTGACTAATTGGCAATTTCTGCCTTTTTCTGGCAGTCTCCATTGATTTTGGGTCCCTTCTGATGGCCAATGAACGGACCCGATCCATGGTGCCGAAACTTATGATTGAGTTTGTAAGTCTGGCTGTTTGATTTCAAGGCGTTCACATGTGTTGAACAGGAGAAGGTTTATACATAAAGTTTTACAGTGGTTTAAACTAATAAAGTGAGTTACATATGGTTTAAAACTAATAAAATGAGAATGAGTATCATAAAGTTTTACAGTGGTTTAAACTAATAAAGTGAGTTACATATGGTTTAAAACTAATAAAATGAGAATGTGCAGTATCCCTCCTTACTTTTGTATTTTTGTGCTTTGTTTTGAAGGAAGGATCATATTAGATTAGTTTGTAACACCGTCTTAGAAATGTCCCATGAGGTAACAGGGAAATTTTCAAAATTAGTCAGAATATCAGAGGATGGGATGAATTAAGAGTTTTTATTAATGATTTTCTGACTAAATGTTTATCAATTTGTAAGTTAAGAATTAATGCTTAATGCAACACTTGTGAGAAAAAACATTTTAGTTCAAGATGTTTCATTAAAGTCTTGAAGTGGGGGGTTTTGTGTGGCTTTGCTTCAAAGGTCTAGGGTTTCTTTGAAGGATAAGGGCCCATCCTTCTCGAAAAACTGGTCTTTGATGGAATGAATGCATATCACCCATCTCACTTCAAACTTTGCAGTTCTTCTGAAAGGGAGTTAGGCAAATAATATGTTTCCATGCATCTCACAGCCAAGTTTGTGAGATGTTTATGAGCACAGCTCAGCAATTAAGGGCAGGCTGACCTTGTGGCTGATAGATGAAACAGAAAGCTTTTGACTATCTTGGAAAAACAAAGTTTGATTGAAAACAGATTTAACTGGGAGTGAATGCTCACAACGGTATAAATAGAGAAGCGCTCGGATAAACAATTCGGAGTCAACCGTGGGTTTGATCAACGCCCGGTGTGCGCATTGATGACTTTTCTCTCGCCGAGAACAGAGCGGCTCCCCTGTTCAAAGTGTCAAAGGTGAGAAAATACTGTAACTTGTTACACGTCAATGTTTTGAGATTGTGTGTATTTTAAGTTTTACTGTGGCGAGATTAAACAGACACTTTTAAATCTTAGCAGGAAACTTGTGTGCAGTCAGTACTGTGGCAGATTTAACTGACAATTATTTCTAGCAGGAGGACTGTTTGTATGTTTGAACATGTATGTTTTTACTTTTTCTGTCACAAGACTTCTTTAATAAATATTCATTATTTTTAATTAAGTCTGTTTGTTTTCTTCCAAACCAGTAAGTGTGCCCACCTTTCACGGACTGACAAAGATGATAAAACATTAATTATTTGGGGTTGATCTGAAATTTCATAAAGCATCAAGTAACACAGTCATGCTTCACATTTAAAGAATAACATAGCATATAACATATATCATGAAAATGACAAAAGTTATTCTTTGATTAGATTAGAATAAAATCAAAGATAGAAATAGTCTCTTTTGGTGACTATGTTCTCAGATTACAACTAATGGAATAATTTGTAGTAAATGTCTTGTTTTACTGAGAGGTCAGTAAAGGTCATCACTGGACAGTTCAAAAACCTTAGTTTGACCCTGGGTAGGTCCACTACATCTCCCTCCTTTTGGAAGCCATCGCCAGTCCTTGGGGATGAGGTCCAACACGAA
>JBBPBX010049267.1:0-18083 GCA_038048925.1 Garcialebias charrua
TAATTCGCTTGTGACAAATTCATTCATTTCCTCATCATTTCAGTCATGGAGTCAGCGGAGGAGGAAGCGATCACTTGACTTTTGGCAAAAAAACAAAAGAAAAGTCCAGATCAGGGATGAAGAAGGGGAATTTAATACATTTGTGTCACATACAAAACAGTTCTGCATCGCTTTGCAATCCTTTGAACGAGAACGTGCGCGGCCGCTGGGGCTGGGACAGGCGGGGGCGTGGGTTAGGGGCGTGAGAAGCTCTGTTTTTATTGGCTGGTTAACGGCGGGTCACTGTGGCTTTTTAGAAATGCTTTTAGAGAAGCAAGGGGACTATAGTTTTTTTTCAGAGATTACTTGTCTAACATCAGTCTGTCAGGAGATAGTGACAGAGTGAAGAAATATGTTAAAAATATATTTTTAGAAACTTACATACTGCAGCTTTAATGGCAGGCGCAGACTGACGGTTCTGCTCCCTACGTCACAAATGTTGCATTCGCTTGTAGTCGGATTTTTCAGAGAGAAAAGCTGTTTTTAATTTTAGACTCAGTTTGGAAGGAATTTTCATTATTTTATCATTTTGTTTGCAAAAACGAACATAGTTGAATGATAAAATATATATATCTTCTATCATTTCATGCAAATTTGTAAGATGATGTCAGTGGACCTTTAAAGGTTCAGTATGCAGTTTCTGTAGAACTGCAGCAGTTAGAAATATTTTCAACAGGCAAAGCATTCTGATCCCTCCCCCTCAGAGCCATATGTGGCTCTGCCCCCTTGTGGTCTGTTGAATTTCAAATTCAAGCTCTGTTTTTATTGGCTGATTCAAATTCAAGCTCTGTTTTTATTGGCTGGTTACAAACTCTGTTTTTATTGGCTGGAAAATGGCGGGTCACCTTTTCTTTTTAGAAATGCTTATTTACCACCTGGAGAAGCAAGGGGACAATATTTTTTTTAATTTTTTTTCAGAGATTACCTGGCTAACATCAGTCTGTCAGGAGGTAGTGACAGAGTGAAGAAATATGTTCATAAAAAAAGCTACATACTGCAGCTTTAAAGTAAACTGACCATGGTCTGTTCAACAAAATACACTACACCAATATTGCTCCCTGCTTCTACTGTGCTGAACCTCAATGTGAAACTTGAAGTGAACAAAATGACTTGAAAGTTGTCTTCATGCTCCCTCTGCTGGATACATTGTACAATTACAGCTGGTTCCAGCATTTTAGAGGTGACAATTAGATTTATATCGACTGATAATGGGACCATTAGGTCCCCAAACACCTATATCGGCCAAAGTTATCGGCTCTACTGATATATCCGCCGGGCTCTAGTTTTAGTGATCAGAACTTGGTAGTAAACAGGAGAACCACAAATACAGCAGGTTCTAATTTGTGTTCTGTGAACTCTAACCACAAGTCTGTTTCTGGTTCTGCAGTATGGAGGCGACAGAGAGTTTCTGTGGCGACTTGCTCGAGCATACGTCGATATGTGCGAGTCTGCTGAGGACAAGCAGGAGAAGATGAGCTATGCACAGAAAGGTAGAGGACCAGATGTTTAAATGACCCTAAAATTAATCTGAAGCAAGTTCATCAGAGATCGTAAGAATTTAACAAGATTCAAGGGCGAGGCAGACCTCTGCGTTGTTGCCAGCGCCGCTCGACGCGCGCGTGCTGCGCGCAGGCTGTTCACAGCAGAGCTCTGTGTGAGCAGCTGCGCGCGGAGCGTTTACCTACAGGACAAACTGAGGTCGCTGATTGGTCATTTGCTGACACGCCTACTGAAATGATTGACAGGTCTGGGTGGTGAGAAAAGCCACAGGCTGCGCAGCGTTTTTCTGTGTTTATATGTTAATAAAAAGTTAAAATAAATAAAATAAAAACAGGGAACGCTGCTCCTGCAGCCCACAGCCCACCAGGAAATATTTAGAAGCTGGCGTATCCACGTTGGACATGAGTTTAGTTCACTTGTGACAAGTTCATTCATTCCTCCTCATCGGAGGAGGAAGTGAATGGTGACCGCTTCAAGCGATCACTTGACTTTTGGCAAAAAAACAAAAGAAAAGTCCGATCAGCGATGAAGAAGGGATATTTAATACATTTGTGTTTCATATAAAACAGTCCGCCACCGGGCAGTTTATTGTGAGACAACGCGCGCGCGTGAGCGGTCGTAAAATTTGAGCTTGGCGCGTTCACGCCCGCGATCAAAGGCTTGTGCCGCGGCGCTCACACGGCGTGGCGCGGCGCTCGGACCGACGCAGAGCTATGCCTTGCCCTTAACACTTTAAAACAATTGTTTGTTAGCTCAAAATTATAGTAAAGGTCTGTCTAAGTCTAACTTTTCCTTAAATGCGCTTTGACAGTCAAATCAGCTGCGTTTCAAAATTTGCTTCGTGGCTGCGGGCGCACACAGAGGGACGACTTGCTGTGCATTTCTTCGAAATTTAACAAGATAACCACCTAGAAACAATTATTTGTTTGCTCGACATTATAGTAAAGATAGGTGTGTCTCAGTTGAACGTTTACTTAAAAAGATGACTTTAATTGTCAAATCAGCTGCATTTCACCTGGGCGGTGCGGTGAAATGATTTGACGTTTTCTCCAGGAGTTCCAGAGCAAGACGAAGGTGGCTTTGTATGGCAAGCCAGGTGTGTCATTAATAACCACTTTCACCTATTAATGAGGCACTTGGCTTACCATATCAGTCGAGGGCCCTCTAGTGGCTGAAAATGGTAATGTTCAATATTCTCCATGTCAGAATAAATGAAATTGTCAGATCTCGGCCAAAATTGGGTTATAAATATGGAAAAAACATAAATAAGTCGCTTTGCTGTATAAGTCGCAGGGCATGCAAATTTATGCAAAATGGTGCGACTTATATGGCAAAAAGTACGGTACATCTGGGGTGCCCAGACTTTTTCAGCATGCGAGCTCCTTTTAAAATGACCAAGTCAAAGTGATCTAGGCCCTGTTTACAGTAGAACAACTTCTGGAAACTTTGGTGTTTTTAAATGTTTATTGGGAGTAATAAACAAAAAAAGAGTGGGTTTACATGAAGACCCTGTAGTTTCCATGTCAGTCGGGTTGCCAGAAAAGAAATGATGAACTATAGTACTGTGGCTTTAAAATGATAGTATTTTGATTTAAACTGTCACATGTGCTGAGTAAAGATATTCTAAGATGAGGTGTGTGTTGTGTTTGTTGAACATGTGCACAGAAAAGGTGGGGGTAAATAAGACATTTTACATTTATCTGGCAACTCTGATGCAGGGCTCAGCTGCATTCATTGCACATGTGGCGTCTGTATTCAAACTGGTGAACACACTAACGTCTCTTTGGAGCCTGGATTTTATCAGTGTTGCTCACATGCTGAAAAAGGGTGAGCAGCACAAAAACACTCTGCTGACATTTATTATAACTGTACAGTATAACAGATATTTTTTGATTTGAGAGTTTATCAGTTTTTCTAGAACCTCGGCTAAAATGCAGAGTTTAGAGATTGGTCGATAGTTGTTCAGTGAGGTGGGGTCACTTCCCTTCAGCAAAGGAAGAACAAAGGCTGTTTTCCTGTTTGTGATCCGGAATTAAATTATTATCCAGGGCCGAGGAAATCCGATGAAAACTGCGTCCGGACTCCTCACGAGCACTAAACGGCGCTGCTCCTCCGCGCTTCACTTCACTCCTCACGTCACCCTGCTCGTTTGATCCTCCGCAGCCCACTGCACGAGAGGCCGCCTCCGGTTTAAAAAAACGGCGAGGCTGATCAGAAAGGCTGAGGTCGTCACTGACCTGGTTCTGCTCCGGTCCAGTTCCGGCGGCACTTCAAAGCAGCCGCGCGTCACCTCCAGGTGAGCACAGCGATTCCCACAGAGGTGGACACTCCTTCTTTTTAAGGTAACGGGCCGCTCGGAGGCGGAGACCGGCTTTAATGAAGACAAAGTCCCCCACAGCCAACTCGGTTCGGTTCTGGTCTTGGGACACCGGTTCGGGCCAGGTACACTTCCCCCACACCGAATGAAGACGCCATGAGGCCACAGAAAGCAGCGGAAAGGTCAGCAAAATACCTCCCTGCAATTCTTGTTGGAACCAGGTAGAACCACAGGTCCAGATGAGAAATTCGGTTGGGGTCCAGAGAGAGAGAAAAAACCACTGGGGCTTCATGGGACGGCTCCCCAGCTCGAGGATGCGCTCAGACTGACCGGTGGGGTGGGAGCGGACGGTCTTGGACCGAAAAAATTTTTGGACGGTCCCGTCCAGCTCCCTGAGTCACTGAACACCGAATTCGGTTGGAAGGTGGACCAACTTTAGTCCTGTTCGAAAAACGGGTCAGTTTGATGATAAAAAGACCAGAGAGAAGCCGGGGGAGCAGCATCCATCAGCTCGCTGGAACCGGAAGTTTTAAAAGCTTTTTTTTTTTAAATTCTTCAGTATTATCATTAGTGTTTAGTATTTTTTCATTAATTTTTACTCCCATTGTTGTTAAGCATTTTGATAACAGTTTCTGTTTTAAATGTTCTCTATAAATAAAGTTGACTTGACTTGTTTCACTCTGGGAAACAAGGAACCGTAAAACTGCTATCTGCCTGTCTTCATTTCTAAAGTGTGCCAAAGCAGAATAAATCATTAATGTGGTGGAGGTTGCTACTGTGGGTAGAGGTGGACAAAAACAGATTCTGACCATGCGGAGCATCTTACCTCACCTTCAGCTGAATGGTTGTGTTTGTGGGGGGCGTGACGGTACTTCCTGTTAATCTGTCTGACGTTTGCAGGTCTGGAGGAGGCAGAAGAGGCTCTGCAGAAGAATGGCCTGAATGCCGAGTGCCACAAATGGTAAAAATAAAACAACAAAACAAATCCCTGGTTTTACTGAACCCTCAGATCACATCTGACATGAACTTCTTCTGGCCATGTGCAGGTTTGCTGTGCTTACAGGACTGGCCTCACAGCATGAGAGCATGCCCAGCAAACTCAAGAGCAACCACATACTGAAGGTAACAACACACAGCTTTACAACCCATTATTTACAGAATGCAACGTCTGTGGAGACTATTTCCACTAGTCTCCACGTGTTCTGAAATTCAACATAAACTTGAACCCATACCTGCTGCTCCATGTTATTCTTCAGCAACTCAGTAGAGCTGTGCCAGAAATTTTTTGCACAGAAGGTTTCAGGTTCAAATCCAGAAGTGTGTGTCGTGGAAAAAAGAGACTCCCAAAACAACCAGGTGTCATCAAATTTATTTTATTTAAACCTTTATTTTACCAGGAGAGAAATCCACAGAGATTATGAATCTCTTTTACAATGATGTTCTGGGATATACCTTGTATGGATGTCTGTATTACAAAGCTTTGGAGAACAAACAGCCAGCGACCACAAATGATCAATGCATTATAAGTTCACACTAATCAGTGCTTTCACCTGTCTGAGGATCTGACCCGTTCTGGCTTCCAGAACCCCCAAAAAACTCTGTTTTGTAGAAGCTTCCAGAGACCAGCCCTCCCCCACCCTGTCCAGCTGTTATCAGAACCTAGCTGCAGTCAGAAGTAGGAGGAATCTGGAAGGCCAGCAGCTCTTATAGTTTCTCTAAGAAAGTTGTCACTGTAATCATATCAGTCAGACCTGGAGATACTGGAATTTTCTCTCGCTGTCCCTTTACTGACCTGCCATATGAAGACTGATTATTACATAGAGTATGGATCATGGAACAT
Organism: Garcialebias charrua; assembly: GCA_038048925.1. NCBI lineage: Eukaryota > Metazoa > Chordata > Actinopteri > Cyprinodontiformes > Rivulidae > Garcialebias > Garcialebias charrua. The sequence goes on from JBBPBX010049267.1 coordinate 5,697, forward strand.
TTTAATATCATTCACAATAACAGTAAAAAAGCAGTGAAAATTATGGAGAATGGTGTGTGCAAATAATACACATTCCCTCAATAGGGTATGTATTTTCTTCCCATGCATACTTGAGTTGAATGATTGTATTTAGAGCCTGACCGATATGGACATTTTGGCTATTGCCGATATCGATACCGGGAGGGTTAGGCCACCGCTGATAACTGATATAATGGCTGAAAATTTTTGCACTTTTTCCACCCCCATAAATCTAAATAAACAGCGAGTGGAGTGGGGTTTGTTTATTTAGCACAACTGTTAGCAATCATGATGCTAAGCTAATCAGATTTAATTAGTCTCACTGTTCTGCCTTTTGTTCAAGAGAGTTGTAAGTTCATTACATGAGTAGGTTTCATGAACGAGATGATAAATAAATTATAGTTAATAATTAGTTTTAAATAAATTCATGCTAAATACTGTTCAAATATTCTGGGTTTGAATTCCAATCAGAGTGAGACATCTGATCTTCGTCATATTGTACACATGGGGTAGTGAGTGCTTTCACCACAGAACAATCTTTGACATCTTTTCTCCGGTAAAACAAGAGCTTCTGAAAATATGAGAGAAAACAGCTCATACAAGCTAAATGTGCCTCATGAGACTTTAGTCTTTTTACAAATTCATAAATAAAAGATCTTCAGTAAAATCAAGAGAGCAAACCTTGTCTGATGACGTCTTTTATTTTGTTCACTGTCTAGCTTCACATAGTCACGTGTTGTGAGGACATCATACCCACACTACTGTTAGCTCGCTAACTTGAGAAGCACGTAGCTAATGACAAGCAGGTTGAAATATTGAAGATAATTTGTTGTTGTGGATGTTTTTAAATTTCACAAATCAGTTCAAATAAACTGACCATGGTCTTTTCAACAAAATACACTACACAGTATTGCTCCCTGCTTCTTCTGTGCTGAAGTCAAAGTGAATCTTAAAGTGAACGCCATGACTTGAAAGTTGTCTTCATGCGCCCTCTGCTGGATACATTGTACAATTACAGCTGGTTCCAGTGTTTTAGAGGTGATAATTATATCAGCTGATAATGGGACCATTATCACCAATACTGATAGGACCCCAAACACCCATATTGGCCAAAATTATTGGCCATACCGATATATTGGTCGGATTTTAATTACTGTACCGTAAATTGATCATCAGCCATTGGAGTCCATTGGTGGTAGACTTATACGTCCATTGAAAGGAAGACATAATATGGTCTCTGTCCATGAGTCCGTTAACTTTTTCTTTTCCTGCCCATAACTTCTGATCTGCTCAAGATAATTTATTGCAACTTCATACACATTTGTACCACCACTAGACAAAGTCACATATTTCGTTTCACCCCACCTCTAAGGTCAAATAAAAAAAATCAAGGTAAAAGTCTTTGCTCGTCCGGGCCATTGCTATAGTTTACTGTATATTAGTTTTTGGTGGGCTTATTATGTGCTGTATGTGGTACTACCCTGATGCATGCTCAATAATCAAGGTAGAAAAATCTAAAAAAGCTAAGTCTGGTCCTCTGGACATTCAAAAAACAAATTTTTTTAAAACAAAACTTTTTTTTTTTTTTTTGTTGCTTTGTTTTGTTTTGTTTTTTGAATGTCCAGAGGACCAGACTTAGCTTTTTTAGATGTATGTGGTACTCTTATTAAAAAAATTTTTGGACAAAACTTCCTCTTTCAGACTTTTGACCTGTTGATGGTGACACAAATCCAAACTTGAACACAGTGTAATAAGTGATGGTGTGCTTTCATTTCCAGCAGCGAAGCCTCAGATCTTCTGTCAGCCAGCTGCTGTAGGGCAATGCTGTATCTGTGTGCTGTATATCTCCCACGCTAACATAAATATTGTTTATTATTGTTAAACTGTTATTATTTAGCACATTTAGTATGTTATAGTGCAGCGTGACACGTGAAATATCCGCCTGCCTCGTTCAATAAACAGTGATATTAGAACTGGATCCAGCTGTGTCTCTTCCAACACAGATGCACCTTCATTCAGGTGTAGATTAATTAAATATGAGACTAAAAATATATTCCATCAGTAGTTCAGAATGCGGTGTGTGTCTGCTGCCATTGTTGATGCTGTCTGTCCGCGCGTGCGTGCTGCGCATGTGGTTCAAACAAAGGCCCTGTTTACACGGACACTGTGTGGGGGAAACAGAACTTATGGGCATGTTAATTAGTTTAAAAGTTTTGCGTTGACACGGATCTGACACGGATCTGCTCGAATCTCCCCCCTCCCTCATGCCCCCCCTTACACCCACTGCGCATGCGTGCTGCTGAACCTTCACCCACTGCGCATGCGTGCTGCCTCACTCTGCTGGCAGTCTGCTACTTTCTTTTGTGCTAAAAGTTGAGCTAACAACAAGTTAACAATAAGTTAAAGCTGGATTTTGGATAAGAGTCGACAGATTTGACACCAAGCGGGACTCTCTTCATCTAACAAGCTGCACACCAGACGCTGAGTGGACTGTGGACCAGAACCGGACTTTACTCCGTGATAAACATGACTTACAGCAGGTAAATCAACGTTCTTAATATAATGTTTGCTTGTGTTTACTTTGATCACACAACAACGGAGTTTTTATTTATTTATTTCTGCCAGGTGGAGAAGCTGTCGTTCCAACAAACAGGCAGACGGTTCTGATGGGTCCAGATGAACACACAGCAAGAGTCCAGTTCATTAACGTAGTTACAGTTCGGTTCACGTGTTTTAATAGTGTGTTCAGTTTAATTCTCAGTGTTTGTGTTGTAAACTTTGTGGTGCTGAATAAATAAATAAATAAAAAATAAACCTGGTGTCTTCATTTTCACAGCACGTTACGCACTGTTTAAAAAATGTAACGAGTCCAGATAGATACTGTAGTTCAGATAAATTTACATCTCCCACGCCAACATAAATACTGTTTATTATTGTTAAACTGTTATATTTTGCAGCGTGACACGTGAAATGTCAGACTGTCCGCGCATGCGGGCTGCGCGCATGTGGTTGACACAAAAGCTCCACGGGAGATGTTTACATTATCAGCGGGGGGTCAGCGAAAAACTTCCACCTTGAGAGCAGGATCAGAAAAGTATCGGAGTCAAAGAGGGGGGCCAGCAGCGTCGTGTAGGCGATAAGCAAAGTCGCAAAGAGAAAGTAGCGGTTACACTCAAAATATGCACCGTGTAAACTGGCCCAAAAGCTCAGCTGGAGATGTTTATGTTATCAACGGGGGGGTCAGCGAAAAACCTCCACTCTGGAAGGTGGATTCAAAAACCTCCGGATTCAAAGAGGGGAGGCCAGTGGTGTTGTGTAAACGATCAGTAGAACTGCAGAGAGAAAGAAGCAGTTTCACTCAAAATGCGCGCCGTGTAAACGGCCCCCGAAGAAGTGTTTTGGATAAAAGAACAACAAGAAGAATCTGTCCAGAAGACCTGACTTAACTTTGTTTGATTTTTCTACCTGTATTATTGAGCAGCATCAGGATATGTGTGTTTGTGTGTGCGTATATGTTGTACAGGGGATCCCCGACTTACGAGCGAGTTCCGTTACTACGACTATCTCGTAAGACGAAAATCTCGTAAATCGGGGACTACCTGTATATACCGCACGAGCCGCCACTGATACACGTACATAGAATAGAATAGAATAGAATATATCTTTATTGACCTTGACATTGCACCGGGGCACAAAGACAAAGTAATTGATTACGCACATCCGTCTTAGGATAGGGACAGCGCACGAAGTCGCAGCAGTATAAAACCGCGCCACCACAATCAACAGATATGGAAAAGGGAATAGACACAAACAGGTAGGAACGTGGTATTCAAAAAAAGAATCTATCACAATTTGCCAATAGACACTCCATGATAAAGTCCAAAAAAACTCTACCAGCTTAGCACATTTAGACAGGACAAGATGCATTTATGACGGCAGGCGGGAGGTAAAAGTCTGTGAGTGACAGCTCCAGATAAGAACAGTTCGCAGGTCTCACAGCTCGGCTCCTTCCGAGAACGCACACACAGAGACCTCTGGGGGGAGGGGGGAGGGCAGCGGGTCCCTTCAGCTTCCCAGCTCAGGAGAAGATTTGTAGACAGCCTTCAGTCCAAGGCCAGAGACCAGATTAGATTAGTTGCTTTATTTTTTCAGTCAGGCCACAGTGTTCTTTTACTGCAGTCTTTAAGTCCAGGTGCTGTTTCTGGGTCCAAATCGCCGAATCGAGAGAGGTTCCGAGCTAAAAGATCCTTCCATATGTGCCCTGTTTTAATCCGGACGGCTGTAAACGAGTTCCACACACCGCAGGTCCGCGGCAGCTACCGCTTCTCCCACCGTGTGGTTCAGCCCGCACAACAGCTGGGAAGGTCATAGCCCGGATCAAAGCACTTTCGCTGAGCGGAAGACTCGCCAGCACGCCGATTCGCTGCGGTCCTCCTCAGCCTTCAGTGGCAGGAACAGCCACCAGTATCCCAATAGTCCACAGAGATTCCACGTCCCCGACAGAAAGAGCGGACAGTTACATTAGCCTGCTCATCGAGTCCATAATGTAGCTCACCGCATGCGTGTCGAAAGGGCGCCCTGGCTCTCCCTGGCCAGTGCGCTTCGCGGAAATTTTTGTTATCGATAGTATCGATAGATGAAATAGCCCAGAAAACAGTCCACGCACATAAATCCATCCCAAATTGGTTCGAGCGAGCGCTGAAGAGTAACAGACGAGACAAATGCAGAAGCAGGGGGGGGTGAAACCAGGGAGGTGTAGAAGCAAAAGGAGATGCGACCTGCCCTGCCGAGAGCGGAAGTATCATGTATGGTAATGAACAGTTACCAAGTTACCAAGCACTTCGCCTATCCTAACACAGCTACAAAAAAGTACAAATATAATACAGTACAGTATAATATAATATAAAAATATAATTTCTTACTTTGAGCTGATAAAGCTTGTCTCGTCTGTTTGCATGTTAGCTCCTTGCACGTCCGACCTCTGCAGCTTCATACTGCTCCACGCAGTCCAAACTGTTTACAGGAAGGACTGTTCACTTGTTAACTCCATACATTTGGAGCAATCATGAGGAAAAAAAGATTTAATAACTTACATGGAACCGTTTTTCCTTCCAGCAGGCTGCGCTTAGCATTAGCATGTTAGCCCCACCGCCTCTCTGTGTCGTCTCCCTAAAAGGCATTTTAGCACTCCGTTAGCTCTGTGTCGTACATCCAAAAAGGCTGCGCAGCTTTCTCCGTGTTTTAGCATGTTATTTTGATGTTCATCTGAGGACATTAGGCGAGCTCCGGTTCCGGCTGCAGCCGGCTAGTCTCGCCACCGCTTGTCTGCTCGGTGTGGACTTTGTTCCGTCATTAGCTACGTGTAGCCTTAGCTCATCCTATGAGCTGGTGGTGTCGGCCGGCGTGGTGGGATGCAGCAGAGCGATCGGCAGCTGCTGCTCCGGGCCTGAGACGTCCACAGAGTTCACCGAGCGTTTCCAGCTCATTTATCCGTATGAGGCAACCTCTTCTCAGACACACAGTCCTTCAAAGCAGGGTTTCGAGGTTGGAACTAACAGCAAAATGGCGGAGGCGGCATTTCCGGTTCCCACAGGAAGTTGCTCAAATAAGCTTAAAATTATTAAAATAATAATAATAATGATACTTTACGTATTTATAAAGCCATTTAAAACAACCACAGCTGCAACAAAGTGCTGTACACATGAAATTAAGAACATTTAAACACAAAAAAAAACCACTTTTTTTTTCCTTCATATTTTTATTAAATATGATTACCTCGTAAATTCGGAACCTCGTGTCGATGTGCTCGTAAATCGGGGGCCACCTGTATGTATAAAAAAAATCAACATGTTTTTTGCTTACCTTGTATCCATGGTAAACCCAATTGCCACTAAAAGAAATGACGCACATCCAAGCTGATTGTTTTCATGTATTTTTTGAATTTGGGTGCTCTTTTGTTCATGACACATTAAAATAGATTAAGATCTAATTAAAAGCTTTAGAGTTTTAGTGTTTTCATTGGAATCGGTGCAGTTTCTATGGCAGGTACGAATTAAAAGTATAATTATTCATTCATTCAACTTTTATTTATACAGGTTAGTCTCATTGAGCCTCAAGGACATATTTACAAGAGAAACCTGATTTAAACAAAGAACACAGAGGACAACAACAGACAATCATTAAAAAAAAGCATATAAAATGAAAAAAGCAAGTATAACAAATTATATAAAACAAAACAACAACAAAAAAACCTAGCTACCGTAGATTATAAAGAATTAAAAGACAAAATGAAAAAGAAAAGAAACATTAAAACTTTAAAGAAAAGTAATGGAACACAAGGACATATACTGTAATTACGGTATTTTTACTCAAAGAAAACATTTCAACTTCTTGGAATAGGTTTGTATGTTTACTACATGTTTCTGTGTACATGGGTCTGTTGTTCGGCGTTGTGATGGAGCTGTTTTTATTCACGTTCAGGAACATGTGGATCGAGCTCTGGCCCTCAGAGATAATGACCCCATGTGTTACTACCTGCTCGGCAGATGGTGCTACGAGGTAGGACCTGGTGATTCTGTGTTTGTGATCTCTACCCGTGTTGTGTGAGCCAGCTGAAAATGTTTCTATGGGACTGCAGGCAGCCACATTGGACTGGATGGAGAGGAAGGCAGCCGACGCTCTCTACAGGAGCCCCCCAACCTGCACACTGCACAATGCCCTGGAGAACTTCCTGAAGGTAGAAGTCCTACAAACAGCTGCTTGGTTCCAGCTGCATCAGTCTGACTAAAGAGTAGTAGAGGACTGTATCTTTAGCGATATGATAAACTTCTGATTTATTAATGTTGCGCTTCCTCTGTTTGTTCCTCTAAAAGGCACACAGCATGGCTAAATGAGCTCTGAACTATTTCAAGTAAGAGACAGGTCTGTCGTCTAGCTGTAGCTTCACACACGCTCTGCTGTGTTTACTAAATGTCTCCTCTACTGCCCACACACTCCTGGAGAAGCAGGAAGGGGAGGGGGAGTGCGGCTGAGGGCTGTGCTTTTGTTCGAGGAGGGAGAAGGAGGTGGGGCCACCTGGGAGAAAGACGGCAGGATTTCCAAGTATAAATCTATATCGTTAATATCAAAATACTGTAATCTCAACTTGTATCGCAAAAATAAATGAGCTTGATATTTTTAAAAATATCTTATCGCCCAGCCATATATATATATATATATATATATATATATATATATATATATATATATATATATATATATATATATATATATATATATATATTAGGGATGTGCCGATCAGGTTTTTTGAAACCGATACCGATACCGATCACCTATGTGTGACGATCACCGATACCGATCAAAAAACCGATTGCCTATATGTGAGCCGATCACATAAACCGATCACCGATCAAATGGCTTACCTGTAATTTATGAGTGCTGCTTCTGGCTACAAGATCTGAAAACTTTTCAGATCTTGTAGCCAGAAGCAGCACTCATGTTATTTTCAGAACCATAAAATCACCATAATTCAGACAAAAACATATTTTAAAAATATGTTTTTGTCTGAAAAACTTTAAAAATATTATTTTTACTAATTTATTTCAGAGAACAAAGTAAATAAAAGTAATTATCAACTGCATTATCAAAGAAAAATGTTTACATTACTAACTTTCAATAAATAAAAAAAAAGGTATTTTATTGTTTTAAAAAAAAACACATCTATTACTTCATATAAAAAACTAAAATACCCCATTTGCTACTTAAAGCTGCACTGTTGGCTGTTTTTACAAATGGCTTTATAAATACGTAAAGTATCATTATTATTATTTTTTTTAAATAATTTCGTGCTTTTTTGAACAACTTCCTGCGGGAACCAGGTGGCGGTAATGCGCTTAATATGAGTTCGCCAACCGCCATTAAACTCTATAGAAGAAGAAGAAGAACCAGGAAATACCGCCTCCACACTCGGCAGTCGGCTTTTGGAGGACTGTTTCTCCCATAAGAGGATGCCTCATACGGATAAATTAACTGGAAACACTCCCTGAACTCTGTGAATGTCTCAGGACTGGAGCAGCAGCCGCGATCTCCGCCGAGCGCTCACACAGCACCGCGCGAGACCAGCAGCTCATGGTATGAGCTAAGGCTAACATGCTAAACCGGACCTGCAGCAGACAGCCGGCTTTGTGCGATCAGAGGTTCCTGGAGCTCGCCTCGATGTCGGACTGGAAGCAGAAGATATCGGGGGACACCCAGCTAACTTGGAATAACAAAGCCGACAGCCTTTTTGAAGCCGCAGCTAAACTGGACTGCCCGTAACTGCGCAGCGGAGCGGACTCGGTGGAGCTACTCGGTGGAGCTACATGCTAACAGGTGTTGCTTATGGCGGCGCTGGCAGACGGCTTTTGGTAAGTTATTAAAACGTATTAAAACATTTTAATGACGAATTAGGTTTGTTGTGTTGAAGGACTTCGTTGAAATTCTTCCACGAGGTACTTTTTCGTCGCACGTTTTGCAGTTAGCAAACTTCGCATCACAGGCTCTGTGATCGGTAATTGAAGGCAAAAGCCGATCACATCCGCTTTAATGATTATCGGTGACGATTGATCGGTTTCCGATCGATCGGCACATCCCTAATATATATATATATATACATACAGGTAGTCCTCGACTTACGGCGGCCTCGACTTACGGCGATTCGGTGTTACGAACGCATCTTATTAATAAAAATATAAAATAAAAAAATAATAAAAAAATTGAAAAATCTTATTTTATGTGTTTAAATGTTCTTGATTTTATGTGTACACCACTTTGTTGCAGCTGTGTTTTTTTTTTTTATTTTATTTTTTTTTTACATTTTGTGGCTCTAGTGGCCTTTATTGAAGAGAGGGAGAGGGTGAAACGGGAGAGAGGGGAGGAGACACCACAGAAAATAGCCCGCCGGGTCTGGGACGCGAACCCGCGAGCCTGTGGAGAGGCGAAAGCCCCCAGCATATGTGCCCCGCGCTCTACCCACTACGCCACAGCGGGACATGCAGCTGTGGTTGTTTTAAATGGCTTTACAAATAAATTATTATTATTATTACTGTATTATTATTATTTTTTAAGCCGATTGCGCAGTTTTCGGCAGTGTCCGCCAGTTTTCGGTTAGCTCCTCCGACCTCGACAGCCGGCTTTGGAGAACCGTGTGCCCGATCAGAGGTTGCCTCTTACAGCTAAATGAGCTGGAAACGCTCGGTGAACTCTGTGGACGTCTCAGGCCCGGAGCAGCAACCGCAGATCGCTAACCCTGGACACCGAGCTAACATGCTTAAAGGCGGAGAAAGCTCGGCGTCGGATGGATGCTGCCTGGACACCGAGCCAACATGCTAAAAGGCGGAGAAAATGCGTCGTCGGATGGCTGCTGCCTGGACACCGAGCTAACATGCTAAAAGGCCGAGAAAGCGCAGCCTCAGATGGATGCTGCTGGGACACCGAGCTAACATGCTAAAAGGTGAAGAAAGCGCAGCGTCGATGGATGCTGCCTGGACACCGAGCTAACATGCTAAAAGGCGAAGAAAGCGCGGCGTCAGATGCTGCTGGGACACCGAGCTCCCAGTAAGTTATTAACTCTTTTTCCCTTCATTATGGCTCCAAATTTATGGAGTTAACATGCTAACAGTCCTTCCTGCAAACAGTTTGGACCGCGTGAAGCAGCTGGAAGCTGCAGAGGTCAGACGTGCAACGAGCTAACATGCTAACAGGCTTCACCAGCTAACAGTAAGAAATTAACTATTTTTTTCCTTTTTTTTGGCTCCAAATGTACTGTACAGTATGTGTTTTTTGATAATTATGTAGGGTACTGTGTTAGGATAGGCGAAGTTCTTGGTAACTGTGTTAGGATAGGCGAAGTGCTTGGTAACTGTACAGTACCGTACATGTACGTGTATAAGTGGCGGCTCGTGTGTACTTCTGACTTACGGCGATTTTCGACATGCGAACTGCCGTAGGAACGTAACTCGTACGTAACTCGAGGACTACCTGTATGTATGTATATATACAGGTAGTCCCCGATTTACGAGCGAGATCCGTTACAACGAGGCGCTCGTAAACCGGAAATCTCGTAATTTGGAACGGCCGCCATTTCTCTCGTAAATCCGGAATTTCGCTCGTAAATTGGAACGGTTTTCGCTAGCGCGACTACAAACACTCTATTTTCATCCAAAAACTGCTTATGAGTGCATAAAAATGATCGGAAACGTGTGTTCATATGCTTATCTAACTAACTGTGGTGAAAAAACACATGAAAACTCAGTATTTTTTTCGTTTTTTCCAAAAATTCGCAGCTCGTAAGTCTGGAACCTCGCAGATCAGAGCGCTCGTAAATCGGGGACTACCTGTATATATATATATATATATATATATATATACTGTTGTTATTTATTACAACTGTTGTTGTTATTTATTACAACTGTTGTTGTTATTTATTACAACTGTTGTTCTAAAAAAGCTAAGTCTGGTCCTCTGGACATTCAAAAAAACAAAACAAAACAAAAAAAATTGTAGAAACGTTTTATCTTTCGTCCGAAAGACTTCCTCAGTCTGAGAAGCTGTGTTCAGCTCAGTCTTATAAATAGCACCCTCTCACAGTGTTACACAACCAGTTGGCTGATGACAGCCGAAACCAGCTGCTCACATGATCAAGGAATATATATATATATACCATTTTCCGGTGTATAGGTCGCACCTTTTTGTGGTTTTTTCAAGGCCTGCGACCTATACACAGGTGCGACCTATATATGGCTTGTTGTCACCTTCTTCCGGCTCTCGACAAAGCAAGTCGCATATCTTTTTGCTCCTTCCCTCCCTAAGTTTTTCCTCCTCCCTGCTTGCTTTTTTTGTCTCGTCTGACTCTTCAGTGCTCACTCGAACCAATTTGCGATGGATTTAATAAATTGGGCTGTTTCTTCAATAGATAAGATTTTTTCCACGAAGCGGACCGTGCCAGGAGAAGCGGTCTGCCCCTCTGACACACACGCGGTTGGATACATGATGGACTCATGGGGACAGTGGCAGCCTATGTGTATGACCGTGTTGACTGTCGAAGACGTGGAAGATTTGTGGATTATTGGCCTATTGGTAGCAGCTGCTCTGTTTTTTGGCGTCGGCGGAGCTGTCTGTTACCTGAAGCTGAGGAGAGCTTCGGCGGCTATCAGCGCGCTGGCGAAACTCCCTGATCAGCAAGATTCTCTGATCCGAGCCGTGAGCTCCTCATCCCAGCTGTTGTATGAGCTCAATCGCACGTTGGGAGCGGCGGACTGCCGCGGACCTGCTGGGCGCTTTGGAACTCGTTTGCAGCCGCCCGGGCTCCATCAGGGCACGGATGGGGGTTCATAGAATCGGAACCTCATATGATTTGGAATTTTGGCCCTGAAACAGCGTCTGGACTTGGAAGGCTGCAGTGAAAAAGAACATTGTGGTCTGAATTGGAACAAACAAAGAGACTATCTAATCTGGTTTCTGCACATGTCCTTGAAAAGAGGCCTGTTTGGAAACTTTTCTCCTGGAGCGTAGAGCTGGAGTGTCACTGCTGACCTCACCCGCCCTCCCCCCCCCAGAGATCTCTGTGTGTGCCTCGGATAACGCCCAGCTGCACAACTGCTGAACTGTGTTCTCTGAAGTTACTCGCAGACTCTATATCTCCTTGCATGTCGTCAAAACTGCAACAATGTCTCGTGTGGTTGTGCTTCTGCTGATAGAGTTTTTGGGACTTTATCATGGAGTGTCTTCAGGCAATCTTTGATAAATTCTTTTTTTGAATATCACAAATGATACCTATTGTGTTTTTCCTTTTTCCATATCTGTTTTGCTCTCATTCAGGATGGATGAGAGATGGCCGCGCTGACGAACATACATATGTTTTGAATATATATGTTTTGAATTGCTGCAGCTTAACATTCTCTACCCCTCCTCTGGATGACTGTGTTTACATGATCACGTTGTATTGGTTTACTGGTGCAATGTTAATAAAAAATCTCTCTCTCTCTTATCACTTTCGGCGAAACACATTTTAAAATCCATCTCATTTCACAATTAGGTTCATTTATTAAGGAAAAGTTCAGCTCAGACATATATTTGCTATAATTTTTATCAAACAAATAATTGTTTTTAAGTGTTAATCTTCTTAAAAGCCTTGCTGTGCGCTCCTGTGGCAGACATTTGCAGCAGAGCTAAACGTAGGTGCGACCTATACACCGGTGCGACCTATCTAGGGATTTTTCCAATCTATTGGTGATAATTGGACAATGCGACCTATACACAGGTGCGACCTATACACCAGAAAATACTGTATATATATATATATATATATATATATATATATATATATATATA